>CAIGQS010000231.1:37070-68699 GCA_903798195.1 Danio kyathit
GTGGGGTCATTGAAACAAAACACCATTTTGAGAAGAAAGTACATCGTTTTGAATGTAAAGTTTGATTTTGCAGGAGAATTGAAGGGTTTTGTCCAATGTGTGTGTGTTTTGTAATTTGTGTGTAGAGTTCTGACAATATGAGACATGCTTTCAGAAAATGTGTGTAAACAATTGGGAAAAACTGTAACTACATTGAAAAAAAAAAACCTTTTATATTTCTTCATCACAAAATAAACAGACATATAAAACTGTATGACTTATTAAGTGATTACCAAGGACCTGTTTATATTCCTTTATTGCAGAAAGAAAAACACAATAAATGTATTTCATTCATTCATTCATTTTCTTTTCGGCTTAGTCCCTTTAATTATCTGGGGTCACCACAGCGGAATGAACCGCCAACTTATCCAGCACATGTTTTATGCAGCGGATGCCCTTCCAGCTGCAACCCAACTCTGGGAAACATCCATTCACACTCATTCACTACGGACAATTTAGCATACCCAATTCCCTATAGTGCATGGGTTTGGAAACCGGAGCACCCAGAGGAAACCCACTTGAACACAGGGAGAACATGCAAACTCCACACAGAAACACCAACTGACCCAGCCGAGGCTCGAACCAGCGACCTTCTTGCTGTGAGACGACAGCACTACCTACTGCGCCACCATGTGACCATAAATGTATTTACAGTTTTTTCTGAATGCTTAAACCCTAACCGAGATTTTTATAGCACAATTTATAAAACGATTCATTTTTATAGCAAAACCCCTCACCGAGTTTGCAAAATTAAAAGCACAAACACTGCTTTGCACTAAGTTTGCAATTTTGTAACACACACTTTGCTAAATTGTAGGTACAATCCACTGCACAGCACTCTTTTGCAGAACTGTAAACACAACTCACTGCTTTACACTGAATTTACAAATGATCAACACACTCTTAGCAAAACTATACACATGTCTGGCTATTATTTACACTATTTTGCCAACTGTCTGACACACTGTCACATGTGAAAACTGCTTTAGATCATTAGTTCACTTTGCAATCAGATACTTTCCCCGGTGCCTTGGACTAGAGGACATTGCATGTGATGGAGATTAATTTTGTGGCCGGACCCAGAGAGACGACATGTATGTGATTAGTCTGATTTTTTTTTTCTCAGTGAAATGACTATTTTGTGTTGTGATTTGGAAAATCTCTTGTGTTTGTTTTGATCTGTGTAAATAAACACCAGTACTTGAAGTTTGCATCCCTGTATGTTTACAGAACTATGATAAAGGTATGACCTCAAACTGGCATAGCCTAGCTTGTCATTATAATTGTCAATATAATTTTTTGTATTTGCCTTTCAAAAACACAACAATTTAGGCCAATTCAAATTAGACTCCATTCAAACATAATCTTGCACACACTGACTGAGACATGTCATACAGTGAATCAAAAATAAAGCCATAAAACTACACACAAAAACAAAACAAACAAACATACAAATAAACCAACAAACAACAAAAATATATATAAAATAACTTGACAAAAAAGAACAACATACCGTGCGGACATCCAATAGAAACTCTGTAAGGGGTCAAATAAAGGCATATTATTGAAACAAATCATATAACTGTTTAGTCTTCTCACTCTTCATTATTTTTAAAGCTTCTACATTGGCGGCAAACTCCTTTTTAAAGATCAGTTGAGGAGCTGTTTTTAAAGCAAAAGACAGATGTAGAGTTTATTTATTCCATCAGTGTGTTCACCTCACAGCAAGAAGGTCGCAAAAACAGTGTACATCCCAACCAACACAAAGTTGCACATAATGTGGTCTATATATGCCATCGACAGAAGTATTTACAGAATACAGTTACAGTAAAAAATAAATAAACAAGTATAAAAAAAGTGTGGATTTGGGTCATAGACTTTCCATCCCCAGGCAGAAAAAATTCCTCACTAGGATTGAGAAATGGAGAATATGAGATGAGCTCTGATTTCTAAATTGCGTTTATATGAGACAGGTGTTTACCTGTGTGATGAGTTAGTATGCAAATTAGGACAACTGACTTTACAATCGTGACTGACAGTGTGTTCCTTGTGAAAACAAGAGATTTTCTGCATGAACATTGTGTCAAATGCAGAGAATTGTGTGTAGTGTTTTGAAAAAAGTGTGTTTTAAATCTGCAATTTGAGTGTAAAGCAGGAATTGTGCTTGTAGTTTAGCCGAATTGGATCAGGGGGTCGGTGCATCAGTTACATGTTGTAGCCATTGTGTCTGAAGTACAAGTAAATGTGTGTAAACAATTGGGAAAAACTGTAATAAATCCAGTGTACTGTTTGTATGGCATGGATTTAAGTGCTGTTTTGGTTTATGTATTTTTAGATTGCAGGACGGGTATTTTATACCCACACACCAAAGATAACCTTTTTGAGGTTTGGGGAGATGCATCACTGTGGATTCTGTCGTATTGCAGAAAAGAGAAGAGAGCCTGGGATCTACCAGTTCAAGCAAACATTTCATCTGGTGAGAGAATCCTGCATAACAGCTCAGTTTTAATCCCAACTTGTAGCATTTCACCTTTGATATAAGGGGCTTGCTTTGAGATTAATTATTGTGTTTTTTTCTGTTTGATGTAAACACAGCCTTGGAGATCCCGCTTTGGAGATGGTGCTTTAACAACTCTACCAGCTCTCCTTTCTCCACTGCCATACAGATCGTGCAGCAAGATGGTTCGGCCCTCATGCAGGAGGCAAAGCAAGAGTTTGTTGGTTTGTGACCTGTAGGTGCATTATTTATTTACTCCACACAGAAACACCAACTGACCCAGCCGAGGCTCAAACCAGAGATCTTCTTGCTGTGAGGCGACAGCACTACCTACTGTTGCTGTATATATACAAAATAAATGTAAAAACAGACACATGTATATATTATGTCAAAACAAACTTTTATTGATTACTTTAATTGATTAATTGTGACTCATTTATTCCAGTTTATTTGAACAGTGTTTTCCACAATACTGCCCATTACTCCAACACTCAAATATAATCACTATAAAAGTGAAAAGGAGATGATTGGTACATGTTCAGTTTGTCTGTGTGTTCGGTATTCATTAGGCTTGGTTTAGAATGTTATACACTGCAGCTTCAGCTCCATGTGCTTCATGTTTTCATATTTGGCTTCTTGCGCTCCTGCTGTTATATTTAGCTTCTGCTCTCTGACGCCCCCTCGCGCCATCCACGCGCCCCGCCCCCCGTGCTTCCTCCACGCCCCTGATCTTCTATATTTGGCCATGCCTTACTCGGGCGCCTGTGATTGGCCCGCGCGCTATCTGGAGCGGAATGACCCGGATATGCATGTTGCCCCTCCCCCCCGCAGGAGCCCGGATGAGGAAGTGAAGCGCTGACAGGGCAGGGTTGTTCCGTCAGAGAGATATTAAAGCGTCCAGAAACACCCCAAAAAAACGCACCGGACGACCCGCACCGAGCCTCCAGTCCCGCACGCACCGACACCGAGCGCCGCAGACATGGTAAGAGCTGCCGCTATCGAGCCCGGGCTCCGGTGAATGCCCGTTTTAGGAAAAGAGCCGCGGAGCCTCCCTGAAACTGAGCCGCGATGGAGCCCACTATAGAACACACACACACACACACACACACCCAGAAGAACACACACTTGACGAAAAACACTCTTTACACGACAAATATCACCAACAGAGCCCCTGTCTGCGATTCAGACCGTCTATTTGTAGTTATTAGTGGATTAGTGTTTGTTTTGGTGTTAATATTGTAGTTATTGTGGTAAATATTGGAGTATTTTAGAATAATGTTAGTGTTTATTTGCTTTAATGGGAGTGAATGTTTGGTGTTTATATCTGTGGTGTTTGAGTTTAGCTGTCAGATGAGTTTAATGTTCAGTGTTTCAGATGTTGGTGTTTATTTTTGGTTTAGTTTTATGGTTATTTAGTGGGTTAATGTTTGAAATCTTGGTATTTTTATATGTGGTGTTTGAGTTTAGCTGTCAGATTAGTTTTAAAGTTAGTTTACTGTGCTTTTGTTGGTGTTTGTAGTAGTTTAGTCACTCGTTTTTGGTGATTGGTGTTTGTTTTGGTGTTAATATTGTAGTTATTGTGGTAAATATTGGAGTATTTTAGAATAATGTTAGTGTTTATTTGCTTTAATGAGAGTGAATGTTTGGTGTTTATATCTGTGGTGTTTGAGTTTAGCTGTCAGATGAGTTTAATGGTGTTTTCTATATTGAGTTCTGGTAGTGTTCAGTGTTTCAGATGTTGGTGTTTTATTTTTGGTGCGGTTTTATGGATATTTAGTGGGCTAATGTTCAAAATGTTAGTGTTTTTATACTCTGAGTCTTTCCCATCTTAAGTTTTAGTCTGTCTTTTTTGGTGTTTGGTGATTGGTGTTTGTTTCGATTTTAATATTGTAGTTGTTGTGGTAAATATTGGAGTATTTTAGAATAACGTTAGTGTTTATTTTCTTTAGTGGGAGTGAATGTTTGGTGTTTATATCTGTGGTGTTTGAGTTTAGCTGTCAGATGAGTTTAATGGTGTTTTCTATATTGAGTTCTGGTAGTGTTCAGTGTTTCAGATGTTGGTGTTCATTTTTGGTGCGGTTTTATGGATATTTAGTGGGCTAATGTTTGACATTTATGGTATTCATTTTTGGTATTTTTAGCTGTCAGATGAGTTTTAAAGTTAGTTTAATGTGGTTGTGTTGGTGTTTGTGGTAGTTTAGTGTTTTGGGTTCTGAGTCTCTGCTATATTAAGGTTTATTCACTCGTTTTTGGTGTTTGTTTTGGTTTTAATATTGTAGTTATTGTGGTAAATATTGGAGTATTTTAGAGAAATGTTAGTGTTTATTTTCTTTAATGACTTAGATTGTTGTGTGTTTATATATGTGGTGTTTGAGTTTAGCTGTCAGATTAGTTTTAAAGTTAGTTTACTGTGCTTTTGTTGGTGTTTGTAGTAGTTTAGTCACTCGTTTTTGGTGATTGGTGTTTGTTTTGGTGTTAATATTGTAGTTATTGTGGTAAATATTGGAGTATTTTAGAATAATGTTAGTGTTTATTTTCTTTAATGGCTTAGATTGTTGTGTTTATATATGTGGTGTTTGAGTTCAGCTGTCAGATGAGTTTAGGTTTCAGTATTTTAATATTTATTATTTTGAAGCAGATTGTTTTGTAGGTAATATTGTAGTTTGCTCTGTTAAATATTTGAAGATTTCAGATCTCCAAGTTAGATTTTCTCTAGATTTCAGATATTTTGAGTTTTGGAGTTGAAAATGTTAGTGTTTGTTATATTTTGGGAGTGAATGGTTAGTGTTTATATCTGTGGTGTTTGAGTTCAGCTGTCAGATGAGTTTAATGGTGTCTTTATTGAGTTCTAGTAGTGTTCAGTGTTTCAGATGTTGGTGTTTATTTTTGGTTTGATGTTATGGTTATTTAGCTATATTTAGTGGGTTAATGATTAATTTTTGTGTTTTCTTATAGGTGTTGTTTGAGTTTAGTTGTCAGATGGGGTTTGGAGTAATGTGCTTTTATTGGTGTTTGTGGTAGTTTAGTGTTTTGGGTTCTGAGTCTGCTATCTTTTGTGGTGTTTTGATTTTAGTATTGTAGTTATTGTGGTAAATACTTGGGTATTTTAGAATAATGAGAGTGTTTATTTGCTTTAATGAGAGTGAATGTTTGGTGTTTATATCTGTGGTGTTTGAGTTTAGCTGTCAGATGAGTTTAATGGAGTCTTCTATATTGAGTTCTGGTAGTGTTTAATGTTTCAGATGTTGGTGTTTATTTTTGGATTGGTTTGATGGTTATTTAGTGCATTAATGTTTGAAATCTTGGTATTTTTATTTGTGGTGTTTCGAGTTTAGCTGTCAGATGAGTTTTAAAGTTAGTTTAATGTGATTATGTTATTATTTGTGGTAGTTTTGAGTCTCTGCTATCTTAAGTTTGTCAGTCTTTTGTGGTGTTTGGTGGATTATTTTGGTGTTAATATTGTAGTTATTCTGAAAAATATTGGAGTATTTTAGAATAATGTTAGTGTTTATTTGCTTTAATGGGAGTGAATGTTTGGTGTTTATATCTGTGGTGTTTGAGTTCAGCTGTCAGATGAGTTTAATGGTGTTTTCTATATTGAGTTCTGGTAGTGTTCAGTGTTTCAGATGTTGGTGTTTATTTTTGGTGCGGTTTTATGGATATTTAGTGGGCTAATGTTCAAAATGTTAGTGTTTTTATAGGTGTTGTTTGAGTTTAGCTGTCAGATGACTTTTAGAGATAACATGTTTTTGTTGGTATTTGTGGTAGTTTAGTGTTTTGAACTCTGAGTCTTTCCCATCTTAAGTTTTAGTGAGTCTTTTGTGGTGTTTGCTGGATTGTTTTGATTTTAATATTGTAGTTATTGTGGTAAATATTTGAGTAGTTTAAACAACTGTTAGTGCTTTTTCTTTAATGGGAGTGAATGTTTGGTGTTTATATCTGTGGTGTTTGAGTTTGCAATGTCTAATTGGGATTATAATTAACCAGAAAACAGTCCAGAACGTGATTTGTGGAGTCGTTGCAAGGATTAACTCTAATTGAATAATATGAAAGACTTTTATTTATGTGTTTTTTAAGCCATCTGGGCACAAGCAATTATACATTTTGCTGTTTAATGAAGTTCAATGTTTTTATAATTATTTAATACAATAGAATAAAGACTATTCAGTGTTGTTTTACATTTGATTATTGAATTTCTATACTTCAATACAGGTAAAGTCCAACCAAAAACATCAAAGTATTGTTAATTTATATCTTTGTTCTGTTGTTTTCATCTGCACTGTAAAAAATAAATCTGTAAAATTTACGGTAAAAAATCAGCAGCTGTGGTTGCCAGTATTTAACCGTCAAAAATACGGTACAAACCGTAAAAGTAAATTCTCATTTTTACAGTAAACTACCGTATTTTATTAATTTTATAGAGGTAATATGTCTGTATCTGCAGCAACATCTGCACATCTTTTGTTACACAGATAGACATGATAACACAGCCATATGCAGGCGGTGATGAGTAAGTTCATACATAATGAACCAAAGCTCATCGCAAACAACTTTACCCACAATTAGAGAAGTGTATCAGTGTAAAGAAGGTGCTCAGTGTCATTCACACAGCTGCTATACACCAGTATGGTAACACACATAAAACTAAAGTCATGAAATAAACATTAGATGTAACCTAACCAGGGCCAGACGGAATCTGTGGACGTTTTTTGCTATTTCTGTGGAGAATTTTGGTAAAAATCTGCGGATTTCTGTGGAATTATTTTGGGAGTCTCATAACTAAAACCTTAATATGTTAAATAAAAAATAATACCTTTTTAACTTGTATTTAATGTTTAAAATGCAAATCCAATTAGATTAACTGTAAATAGTTAACTTTAAGTAAATAAACAATTAATGATGGGCTAAAAATCTGTGGAAATCTGCAGAAAATCACGCAGATTCCGTGTGGCCTAAACATAACTCACTAATGTACATAACTGATGGGGAAACAACTAAAAAGATCCACAGTAATGTCAACAAAAAGCATAACAAGTGGTGTGCCATGCAGGGAATTCTGGGAAAGTAAATTCACGGTTATTCACCGTATATATTAAGGAAACATACTGTTAACCAGGTGATGGATTTGTACTGTAGCATTTTTATAGTTTTTTACCGTTGAAATCACGGCCATTTTTTACAGTGTGTGCTTTAATTCATTTTTTTTCTTTTGCATAATTCTGTATATTTTATGCTGATGGACTATAAATTATTCCAATCAATGTAAAATGAGGAATTCTTTCCAAATAGACATGTTGTAAAATTATTTGCGTATCGCAATATATATCACAGAAAAACAAAACATTGCCATGTCAATTATTTCCAGTATTGTGCAGCCCTTATGAAAGTGAAAGTTTAGAATTTCTGTATGTGCTATAGTGTTTGTTTAATGTTTTGGAGATGATGTTGTGTATTTTCTATAGTTATTCAGCAGTTAATGTTTAACGTTTTGGTGTTTTTATAAGTGTTGTTTTGAGTTTAACTGTCAGATGAGTTTTAGAGTTAGTTTAATGTGATTTTGTGGTAGTTTAGTGTTTTTTATCTCTGTAATTTTAATTGTTACGCAGGGTTTTTTTTGTGGTGTTTGGTGAATTGATCTTTGTTTGGGTTTAATATTGTATTTTTATGGTAAATATTTGAAGATTTTAGCTTCAGACATTAGCATCAGAGTTTGAGAGTTGAAGATGTCAGTGTTTATTTTCTTTTATGGGAGTGAAAGTGCAGTATTTACATGTGATGTTTGCGTTTTTAGCTAAATGTACTTTTTGTTGGTATTTGTGGTAGTTTAGTGCTTATGTTCTGGTTATAAATAGTGGTATTTTTAGGTGTCGGTGTTTAGAGGATTAGTATTTATGGGTGTGTTGTCTGAGTTTAGCTGTCAGGTGTTTTTATGGATTTAGTATTTGAGTTTGTTTTGGGTTTACTGATGTTGTTGTTTATTTTCTATGATTGTTTGGTAGTTTTAAGGAGAATTATGTTTAAAAGTTTAGTATTTATATATGTGGTGTTTGAGTGTAACTTTAATACCCATCTGAAAGTTAATGTAATATACTTTTTACCACACACTTTCCAATTAAAAAACGAGCTTTTAAAATGTGTTTTGTGCATTAATTAATTTTTGGGTATCTCACACTGATGTTCTTCATAAACACAGGATGAGTGTTTTCAAGTTTAGTAAACTTGTGTAAATAAACCTGCACTCGTTCATCTGCTGCAGAATCAGACTGAAGGATTGCTTGGAGGAGTTTACAGGTTTACCTCGTTTACGGGGCTCAGTATTTATGCAGCGTTTATTTGTCAGGGTTTTAATGGGGTCATAGTGGGCTTTCTTCTCTATTCGAGCTATCTTAATTTTGATGAGTTTGTTGTTTTTGTGGGTATTTTGGTTTTCTTCAGTGTTAATATTTTTAGTTTAGTTTTAGCTGGTGTTTATTCTCGATGGTGTCAGCGCTCATGTATTTGACTAGAGAACAGACTCCAGAGGGTTTAGTGTTGGATGGGTTGATGGTTTGTTTTTTTGCAATTCAGTATTTGCTTTAGTTTAGTAGTTGTTGTTTGGGAGGTTTTGTAAAGTTTTATGTTTTGAGGTGTAGTTTGTCATGGTTTGAGCTCAATGTTCTGGGCCAGAACCTGAGGATTTTCCTTAATTTGTTTGAGTTTATTTTTCAGAGGGATTTGAGGGTGTTTTAATACTTATTGATTTAGTATTTGATTAATTTGGTTTAAGGGTTTATTTGCGGCTCAGTGAGTATTTTAAGGGTTATATTGTTTGATGAATGGTTGCATGGGGATAAAGATGACAGAAACAAATAAATGGATCAAACATCAAGACAATAAACACGTATTACTATCTGGATTATTTGTGTTCAAGTTATCTTGGGTATTTTATAAGCATTAAAGTATGTTTATAGCCCAATGCTTATTGACCTAGCTTTTACCACTTTAAATAGCAGGATTTCTTATTGATTCTGTGATAATGAACAATGTCTGGTCACCAAAAAATAGTGATTTTTAAAGACTCGACTGGTGTTATGAGGTGAATTTAGTGGAAAAGTATGTCAGCAAATTTGTGCATTTGTAAACAGGCAAACTATAAACTTAGACCTCTGTAATAATACATCAATTCACAGACTAAAGAAAGGTTTCATTATTATTACGATACATCAATTTTTGTTTTATCATGGGAGAATTTTTACCAGTATATTGCAAATGATATAATATCGGCCACCTCTACATTTGGATGTTTGGGTTGTGTTTGTAGCTGTTTGTGTTAGGGATGGGCATTTCTGACCATTCTTCATTTCGATTAATCCACCGGTCTGACAAACGAGTACTCGATTAATCGGGGGTGGGGCTTAAGCAAGAGGCGGGGCGTGTGTGCGTCACAGCGGCAATTAAATAACATTCAATTTAAATATATATATATATATATATATATATATATATATATATATATATATATATATATATATATATATATATATATATATATATATATATATATATATATATATATATATATATATATATATAAATATATAAATCAGGGCTCGAAATTAACTTTTTTACTTGGTAGCACCGGCGCTCCCAACTTCAAATATGTAGGAGCACCATAAAGAATTTGGGAGCCCCCACGAAAAGTAATGAGCACCACTGCAAATTGTATATTAAGGGATTTATTGTATTTGAAAACAACATCAATCAGGACTAACAAAAACCAGAAACAACTATCCAACTAATGCTGTGATGACTTGCTGATATCTGTGCAATAATTCCGAAATGAATGTCTAATAATTATAAAATATTAATGATGACGATGATGTCAATAATACTTACAATGAATTGCATTTCTCATCATCATGCTGCTTGAGTGTGAGTTATCTGCTATAAAACGTCCTGCTGTTTCCTTATGAAAAATAAATTTATGGTTTGCATCAAACATAAATGAAGCATTGCAGTCTCTACATCACAACTCCCTGCAGCCATAACCAATCAAATATCAAACTACCGCCCAAATACCAGCATAACCAATCAGAACGATTGAAAGTAATTTAATTTTAGAGCCAATCGATCATCGTTTTCATGCTCGATCGTCGCTGATGATTTCGATTAAGTGAATAATTGTGCACATCCCTAGTTTGTGTTGATCAGGGTTTGTTTGAGGCTGTTTTCATTAAGGAGGTGGTGTTTATATTTGTGTGTTTAATATGTGTGTGTTCAACTGAGAGAAGTTTAGTGTTTTACACTTTGTTTTACTACGTTGTCACGTTTACCATTTTCAAGGTAAGCCTCAGTTAATTTTACCACAGAGTGATTACCGCGATTTTAAATGATGGTAATCGCTAAAAGTTGCAATGTAAATGCAGTAAATAATTAAATCAATATTTGCACCTAACGTTTGTTGTGGTAGTTTCATTTAAAGTGTGTCCTGCACAGAATACTGATCTGGCGCTTGACTTTATCAAAAAATTAATTCACAAACAATATCAGCAAAATTAGCACAACTATTGATTGGTTTTTAAAGAGCGGCTTTATGCAATATTGTGAAAAACACACAACCTTTGAGCTGCTTTGAAATTATTATTATTGTGAAAAGCTCTCTACAAATAAACCTGAATTAATAATCATGATAATTCAGCTCATTATAATAATATGAAATGTCCGGACATCATGTTGAGTTTTGCTGTGAGTTTAGTGTTTGAGTTGGTAATGTGTGTATTAGGGCTGAACAATATAGCGTTTGAGCGTCGATATCACAATGTGTGTCTCTACAATAGTCATCGCAGAATTAGATTATGTAGGAAAGATTAAAATATAAAGATATTGTTAATTATTTATACAATGATGACCAGGGTATTTTACACTTGATTGTTCAATTTCTGTGCTTGAATACTCCCCAGAAAACCATGAAGCACAGTTTACTTAATTATGTGTGTGATGTATTGTGTGTTATGCAGATGCACTGCGTGGAAAAAGACTTTATCATCACAGTCGATCTAAATGAATGACTTTTTTCCAAATAGAGCTGTTCAAATCATCTGGTAAAATTGTATTCATATCGCGACAACAGCAGAATATCTCATTGTCAGATAGTGTTTTGTAATATCGTGCAGCTATAGTGTGTATCATCAGGGTTCTGGTGAACAGAAGTGCTGCTTTGTGTTTGTTTAATCCAGATCTCAGGGGTGTAATGGAGTTCAGCGCCGGTGTGTTTGGTTTGCAGGGTTTTAGTGGCGCTGCGTTTTGACAGATGTGCTGTTCCAGTTCAAATAAAAGTGTGTAATCCTCAAGCTGGTTTGGGTGAAGTGTGTGAGTGATTGAGAGCGGCTGTTCAGATTCTCTTAGACCTCCAGTTATAGACCGGGCAGGTGTTTTTGCTCAGGGTCGCTCTGTCAGGTGTGTGTGAAGCGGTGCTCAGTGTAAACAGCAGAGTCTGGAGAAACACCAGCTTCATGTATATTAGTGGAAACCGCTGTCTTATATTCATTTAGAGGTCTGTGGCAGAAAACAGCCAATCACACGAGTGGAGCATACAGCCAATCACACAGCACACGAGTACAGCAACCAGCCAATCACATGACACACGAGTACAGCAAACAGCCAATCACACGAGTGGAGAGCATACAGCCAATCACACAGCACACGAGTACAGCAACCAGCCAATCACATGACACACGAGTACAGCAAACAGCCAATCACACGAGTGGAGCATACAGCCAATCACACAGCACACGAGCACAGCAAACAGCCAATCACACGAGTACAGCAAACAGCCAATCACACGAGTACAGCAAACAGCCAATCACATGACACACGAGTACAGCAAACAGCCAATCACACGACACACGAGTACAGCAAACAGCCAATCACACGAGTACAGCAAACAGCCAATCACATGACACACGAGTACAGCAAACAGCCAATCACACGAGTGGAGCATACAGCCAATCACATGACACACGAGTACAGCAAACAGCCAATCACACGAGTGGAGCATACAGCCAATCACATGACACACGAGTACAGCAAACAGCCAATCACACGAGTGGAGCATACAGCCAATCACACAGCACACGAGCACAGCAAACAGCCAATCACACGAGTGGAGCATACAGCCAATCACATGACACACGAGTACAGCAAACAGCCAATCACACGAGTGGAGCATACAGCCAATCACATGACACACGAGTACAGCAAACAGCCAATCACACGAGTTCAGCAAACAGCCAATCACACAGCACACGAGCACAGCAAACAGCCAATCACACGAGTACAGCAAACAGCCAATCACATGACACACGAGTACAGCAAACAGCCAATCACACGAGTACAGCAAACAGCCAATCACACGAGTGGAGCATTCAGCCAATCACATGACACACGAGTACAGCAAACAGCCAATCACACGAGTGGAGCATACAGCCAATCACATGACACACGAGCACAGCAAACAGCCAATCACACGAGTGGAGCATACAGCCAATCACATGACACACGAGTACAGCAAACAGCCAATCACACAAGTGGAGCATACAGCCAATCACATGACACACGAGTACAGCAAACAGCCAATCACACGAGTGGAGCATACAGCCAATCACATGACACACGAGTACAGCAAACAGCCAATCACACAAGTGGAGCAAACAGCCAATCACACAGCACATGAGCACAGCAAACAGCCAATCACACGAGTACAGCAAACAGCCAATCACATGACACACGAGCACAGCAAACAGCCAATCACACGAGTGGAGCATACAGCCAATCACACAGCACACGAGCACAGCAAACAGCCAATCACACGAGTACAGCAAACAGCCAATCACATGACACACGAGTACAGCAAACAGCCAATCACACGAGTGGAGCAAACAGCCAATCACACAGCACACGAGCACAGCAAACAGCCAATCACACGAGTGGAGCATACAGCCAATCACATGACACACGAGTACAGCAAACAGCCAATCACACGAGTACAGCAAACAGCCAATCACACGAGTGGAGCATACAGCCAATCACACAGCACACGAGCACAGCAAACAGCCAATCACACGAGTGGAGCATACAGCCAATCACACAGCACACGAGCACAGCAAACAGCCAATCACATGACACACAGGTGGACCAAAGAGCCAATCACATGTCATAATAGCAATATAATGAATTAAAATAAGTCTTCACGACAGTAATAAAGTCTGTTGATGCAGCAAACGTTTGGAGAGAGCTCTTAAAGATAATAGTGTGATATCAATGCTCTGATGGTAATGATGTGGCTTCAGCTGCACAGATGACATTTCACAGCTTTACTTCATTGATTTTCTTTTCGGCTGAAGCCCTGCTCACACTGTGAGATTTCAGCCACGATTGTGTCATCTGAGACAAATTTGGGAAATCCTGACAGATTGCTGAAATCCTAGGCTAAAATCTGATCGCAGGTTAAAAAACTGCACTAAAATACGCTTTATTTAAGTATACTTGGTACACTATTCATTAATGAACTAAACGTGCTCTATTTTAGACACTCATTTTTGTACTAAAAGTAGCATTATGGCCTATCTGGTTTCAGAATATTAAAAAATGAGCTGTATTTCGTTTTTTAATACCCATTTCTAAAATAAAATCCAATGACCAAAAGATACACTGACCTAAAAGCATACTTAAGTTTGATTTCATGGTGTCTCAAAATAGCACAGTTGATAGTGGAATAGCATACAGTTAAACCATCTTTCAGGCACTTTTAAATATGTTAAAGGTACAAAGACCACTCAGTGTGTTTACAATATAACAATAACATTCATTCATTTTCTTTTCAGCTTAGTCCCTTTAGTAATCTGGGGTCACCACAGCGGAATGAACCGCCAACTTATCCAGCATATTTTTTACACAGCGGATGCCCTTCCAGCTGCAACATATCTCTGGGAAACACCCACACACACACACTCATACACTACGGACAATTTAGCTTACCCAATTCTCCTATAGTGCATGTGTTTGGACTGTGGGGGAAACCGGAGCACCCAGAGGAAACCCACACCAACACGGGGAGAACATGCAAACTCCACACCAACTAACCCAGCCGAGGTTCGAATCCGCAACCTTCTTGCTGTGAGGCGACAGCACTACCTACTGCGCCACCGTGTCGCCCATAACAATAACATACAAACAAAAGTATGCAATAACTTATTTTACCTCTCTTTATTATGAAAAATAAAAACACTATGAAGAAACAAAACTCAAAATATCTACAATTTCACACATCAAGTCAAATATTTAGAATCAGAATCAGTTTTATTGCCAAGTGTGCTTCACACACACAGCAACAGAAGCTTCCAGTGTACATAAAGTGACAAGTGACAACACAAATTAAATATGAGGAAAGAAAAAGGCGATAAACATTAAACAGAGATGCAGTAGTCAAAAAGATCTGGATGTTGAGTTGTATGTACAGATTTGTAGTAAATATACAGGTTGTAAGGTGCTGTGTACAAGTGCGAATGGAGAAAGTATTGCATCGTATATTGTTATAAGGTGCTGTGTACAAGTGCGTATGAGAAAGTATAGCACATTTATTGCCCAGTAGGGGAATATTTAACTGTTCTTGAGGTAGATGGCCTGAGGAAAGAAGCTTTTCCTGTGTCTGGCTGTTTTTGTGCTTGGTGCTCTGTAGCGCCGACCAGACGGTAACAGTTCAAACAGATAGTGTGCTGGGTGTGGGCGTCCAGAGTGATTTTGCGAGTCCTTTTACTCACTCTGGAAGAGTACAGTTCTTGAAGTGTAGGAAGAACATATGGATTATGACACCAACGGTTCCACATGCAGGAGTGAAATCTGACAGAACATAACATCAGACAGATTATAACGGTACTGGTTTGTTACCCCAACAAAAGACAACTTGGATTGAGAAATGCTTTAAAGAGGAGTGTTCACCTCGTCCCATACACACACCTGTCCCTTTACTGACAGCTGACCTCTTTCCCTGAATAAAGGTTACTGTGGTGACCAACCAAACAACTCAGTTTGCTCAAACTAAACCTATAACTTTGTGTGTGTGTGTGCGTGCGTGTGTGTGTGTGTGTGTGTGTGTGTGTGTGTGTGTGTGTGTGTGTGTGTGTGTGTGTGTGTGTGTGTGCAGAACGAGCAGCAGTTGGACTGTGCGCTGGACCTGATGAGGCGTCTGCCTCCACAACAGATCGAGAAGAACCTCAGCGACCTCATCGACCTGGTCAGTGTGTGTGTGTGTTTCTGTGAGAGAGAGTGTGTGTGTGTCAATGAGAGAGCAAGGTTTCCTCTACATTAATTTTTCCATTGCGGGGCGCCACGCCAAAATTCATCCCGCCACGGCTACATCACAGCTTCTCATTCAAAACATTGTCGTTTTTTTAAATAGCGGGTTATAATCGCACCAGAACGTATTAAAAGGTGAGTGAAATATAACAGCGCAAACCTTTCTGTAACCCTAGTGCTGTGTGTTATTAGTTTAACCTTTTAAGGTGACATGCTGACTGACTGACAGGTGCATGATGCGTGAGGCCAGCAAACACAGTGTACAGCTTTCAGTTAGGATGAACACAGTTTCCATAATTATACTGTATAGATAAAGTCTGTGGCTCTGCATACAACAAACAAAGACTTGATCTTGCTGGAGTTTATAGCCGCTTCACTTTACTTCAGGACGCATTAATGCCGCTCTGTAGGTCTATTGGAGACGCTCTTAATATTCCTAGCCAATCTAATAAAGGTTGGAGACATATTCACTACGTAAACGCGCTAAATCGCACTTGAGCAGCGGATATTTGAGGAAGTGCAAGAAGTTTTGTGCACAAACGGAGGAAATCCTAGCGCAAGCAAAAAGATCTGCACGCTCGAATTACATAAATCAGATCTCAACTTGTAGTACTGCGTCACATTTGTCATTGAAGTAACGCCAAAGGTAGTTGGTAGATCAAGAGACCTGCCGCCACAGCTGGACAAAATCCTAGAGGAAACACTGGAGAGTGTGTTTGTGTATGAGAGAATGTCTGTGTGTGTTTGTCTGTCTGTCTGTGTGTAGTAGAGTGTGTGTGTCTGTATGAGAGTGTGCCTCTGTGAGTGTGTGTGTATATGTACGAGTGTGACTGTGTGTATGAGAGAGGGCAACAGTGTATCTGAGAGTGTGTTTATAAGAGCAACTGTGTGTGTGTGTGAGAGAGTGTCACTCGACTGTGTGAGTGTGTGTGTGTGTGTGTGAGAGTTGTTATCAGTTATTAGCGTGTGTGTCCGTCACGCAGCAGGACTGAGCAGCGGTCAGACGGTTCTCATGGATTTTCACCTTCACGTGGGTTACAGGAGGAAGTGTGTGTGTAAATGTGTGTGTTCAGTGAGTGAGTGAGTGTGTGTGATGGTTCAGTAATGAGTGTCTGACAAACTCGTGCAGGAATTCACTTCCTGTGTGTGTGTGTGTGTGTGTGTGTGTGTGTGTGTGTGTGTGTGTGTGTGTGTGTGTGTGTGTGTGTGCGCGTGTGTGCGTGTGCGTGTGTGTGTTCAGGTGCCCAGTCTGTGTGAGGATCTGCTGTCGTCGGTGGATCAGCCGCTGAAGATCGCGCGTGATAAAGTGGTCGGTAAAGATTATCTGCTGTGTGATTATAACCGCGACGGCGACTCCTACAGGTCAGACATGCTCACTGCACACACACAAACTAAACTATTCAAAACTTATTAAACATTTAAATCTGTTATTTGTATCACACACATCTTTAATATCTAAATATAAATGAAACATTCTCAAATATATGCTTGCCTGTGTGTGTTGAGATATATATACATAATAAATATACACACACACACTCACACACACACACACATGTATTTCGTCTTTTTTTTTTGTCGAATATTAGCGTTATTGTTTAGTGATTCTAATACTGCTGTGTGTGTGTGTGTGTGTGTGTGTGTGTGTGTGTGTGTGTGTGTGTGTGTGTGTGTGTGTGTGTGTGTGTTCAGATCTCCATGGAGTAATAAGTACGAGCCGCCGATCGATGATGGAGCGATGCCGTCTGCGCGCCTGAGGAAGCTGGAGGTGGAGGCCAACAACGCCTTCGACCAGTACAGAGATCTGTGAGTACAGCAGCCCCGCCCCCTCTGCGCTCTCATTGGCCAAGCAGCTGACTTACAGCTCTGCTCCGCCCGCAGGTACTTCGAGGGCGGGGTCTCATCGGTCTACCTGTGGGATCTGGACCACGGGTTCGCTGGTGTGATCCTCATCAAGAAGGCTGGAGACGGCTCCAAGAAGATCAAGGGCTGCTGGGACTCCATCCACGTGGTGGAGGTGCAGGTGGGCGGATGGGAAGTGACGTCACATCACTGACCGCATTTATTCAGTTACTGGGAGACTGATGATGAGAGAGGATTTATTAATGTGTGTGTTTCAGGAGAAGTCCAGCGGCCGCACAGCTCACTATAAACTCACGTCTACTGTCATGCTGTGGCTGCAAACCACCAAAACCGGCTCTGGAACCATGAACCTCGGCGGCAGCCTCACCCGACAGGTCACACACACTTTTTATTTTTATATATATATCTCCAACACACACACACACTCTATCTATCTATCTATCTATCTATCTATCTATCTATCTATCTATCTATCTATCTATCTATCTATCTACATGCACTCACAACACATAATAAACATACACTTGTACATGCATATACACACTCATACACAAGGCGCACACACACACACACACACACACACACACACACACACACACACACACACACACACACTCAAACAACATACAACAAACATTACATAAACACAGTTACACAACACAAACACACACACTACACTAACATACAGAGGCACACACTCATACAAACATTTATATACACCACATACAGCACAAACACATCATATACAGTTGAAGTCAGAATTATTCGCCCCCCTGTTTATTTTTCCCCCAGTTTCTGTTTAACAGAGAGCAGATTTCCTCAACACATTTCTAATCATAATAGTTTTAATAACTCATCTCTAATAACTGATTTATTTTCTCTTTGTCATGATGACAGTAAATAATATTAGACTAGATATTCTTCAAGACACTTCTATACAGCTTAAAGTGACATTTAAAGGCTTCACTAGGTTAATTAGGGTAACTAGGCAGGTTAGGGGAATTAGGCAAGTTATTGTATAACTTTCTCCAGAAGAAAAAATATTATCAGACATACTGTGAACATTTCCTGAATCTGTTAAACATCATTTGGGAAATATTTAAAAAAGAAAAAAAATTTAAAGGGGGGCGAATAATTCTGACTTCAACTGTATACATCTATATACACACACACACAGACACACACACACACAAAAACGGATGTCCCAATCAGGTTTTTTGCCTCAGAGTCAATTGATTTTGAGTATCTACCGATACTGAAACCCGATCCGATACTTCCATAATACATAAAGAATAAAGAAGTGTGAAGAAACAGATCCAGGATGCTCGTTATGTTTTATTTAATTGACCTTATTTTAACATTCACACCTCGGTTAACACACAGAGCACTTCTGTGAGGGAGCTTCAGCAATCAAGTAATAAATAACATTAATTCTTCTAGGGGTGTCAAAATTAATCGTTTCTTCGGTGCACCGCGATGCAGATGGGGACAATTCGATATCGGTTCAGTAATAATCATAACCGGTTATTACGCACTGACGCCATTTATACCCTATGCGCGATGTCGAGGTAGAGTACTATGGCGAAGGAGGCGAGGGTGAGTAAATAAACACTCCTACTACTTAAAAAGCAAATCTTTCACTGACACTGAGGAATGGTAAAGCACGAGCCGCCATTTCACTACTAGGGAGAAATGCTGTAAAACTCGTAACTCTCTCTCTCTGTCTCTCCCACACACACACACATACACACACACACACACACACTTTGGGCATTTAACCCGCTGGCATGTTCGTGAGGTAAATTTCCCTCCTCTCGGCTGTTTGTGGATCGAGACACAAGCGTGCCTGTGGTTTGAGTTTATTGTATTGTATTTATTCTATTACGGATTACCTGATAACCGCGTATTATGCGCATATAGACTGACCCGCGGCTGTTTTTCCCACGTCACTTATGGGTGAACAGTGCTTTCGTTTCTAAAGCCAAGCGCAGCCCTTTCTGTTGAGCAGGTGAAGACAATAACCAATCATAGGGTGTAAGATCCTGCCAGCGCTCAAAAAGCAGGTGGGATAATATTTATATTAGTTTATTTGTTATGAAACTGTTATGAATGCTCGTGCTGTCTTCTGAGCATGTATTGCAGTTTCATTCACAAAGAGTGTTTTTTTTTGAGCAGGTAAAATTAAAGGTAAAAAGTAAAAGGTACAGTTCATATATCTGACTGCGTCTATTTAAGGACAAAATTGCATTAAAAGTAATATATAAATATAAACATATTTACAGATTTTAATCCAATTTTTTTTTTGTGTTGTAAAGAAAAAAATCTAATTATGTATGGAAAGCATCGTCAATGCACCGTGATGCACCGAGATATCCAATTGAACCGAATCGATGGCATGATAATCGTAACCGAACCGTGAGACCAGTGTAGGTTCACACCCCTAAATTCTTCACTTCTGGGCTTTAGTGCGGCAGTAAATATAAATAAATCTCATATAAAAACAAACAGCACAAATAATTATTTGTGCTAAAATAATTTCTAATTTGCGTCTTTAGTGATTTTTCAGCTAATTACACTGGCTTGTCCCAATAGAGGTTTTTGCAATAAAAGCAGAAGTGGATTGAGCTGGGTTTGATGCAATAGAAAATCTCCCTTTTTAAAAACCAAAGAATTGTCCAAAGTGACATGAAAAAAAGGGTATTGTATTTATCAGCTAATAACCTTATCATTACCTATAAAATGAAACTTCTGAACCTAATGAGAGGAGCCTGATAGGAAAAGCTCATTTACAGGAATAAAGCTCTGATGGATTTAGAGGATTTTGCATCTGAACTCTTCATATATATTCGAGTCCTGATCGGGAGGTAACGCCCAGTTCCGATTGAGTCTAAAACCATGTGATTGGCTCCCGTTTCTGATCACATGATTGAATCTGGACATGCCTAAAAGACACACTCTAAGGTTATTATAGTTAACCAAAAAAGAAAATAAAAACTAGAATTTAAAATCATTTTCATAAAAAAAAAAAAACAAGAATTTTAAAAACTATTAAATAAATAAACCGATAAAATACACGCCGCTTATGTTCTGTGAAACCGGAGTAACTTTTATGCAGAGGTGTCGGCGCGCAGTGAGCTTTGCAAGTCGACAAAACTAAAGTTATAATATGATGATGATCTTATTTTGACTATGAAGCAGAAAGCAGAGATGATGAATCAGGGAGGTAAGACTTAACATTAATTCTCAGCCATGAGTCGGGTCTAAGACTACAGATAATTACATATATTTTTTGTATTCAAGCAAAAGAGTTCTTAAGAGATCTTAGCATATCACTCCAGTTGTCTACATTTTTTTCCAGTTGCATGTAGGATTGATTTCTGTTATTTATTTAATAATTGTATACTAATAATAATAATAATAATAATAATAATTGTATTTATTGCTAAGTAAATTTCTAAAAGCAGGTGGTTCGCCCAGGGTGCCATTTAAACTAGAACCGCCACTGACGTGAGGCATGTAGGTTTTCCACATGACGCATTGTAAATAAAATTAATCATAAAACCTAGAGACAAAATATGAAAATGTTATATTACAAATTGTGTTTATCTACACAAAATGCATGTGAGCTTGAACTACATGCCAACCAGAAAGTGGATGCGGTTCTCCCGTTACAGGGCGCTTTAAAACAACGGCAACTGAAGCCGCGCAGAAAACAAGAAACCAAAGTTATTTCACAGTATTATCCCCTTCATGTGTCTTATTATTACTATAAATATTTTGGATGCCTTTTTAAAGCTATAACCTTCCTTTTTCTATATTGTTGACAACAACAATAAAAACACATGATACTCTGCAGTTCAGTTAGTTTATTCCACTGACATTTTTACCAAAACAGTATTTTACTTCAGCAGCATCACAACAGATGTGGATCAAAAAGGGTTTTTTAAATTGTAAAGGTTCACAAATATAAAGTTTCAGCAAAACTTAACCAAATGGCTGTTAAGTAGCACATAGCCTAACTAAAATTATAGCATCATTTGGCTGCGTAAACTTAAAATAAAAATAGCCTGAATATTTTTACCACAGCTATAAAACTTAAAGATTAGGTAAAATAACATTTCTTTCAAAATGATCAGTCGGTGGAGGAAAATAAAATAAAGCCGGCCTAATTTAACTATGCTGCTTAAACTTAAAACAAAAACAGCCTGAATATTTTACCATGCGTGGCTAATAAAGCTTAACACAAGGAAGGACTACATATTTTTATTCAAAAAGAAGATGCAGGAACAGCCAGGTACCACTGGGCAAGGGTGCTTAGCCTTGTAAATCAAGACTCATTTACTTTGCACCACAATAAAGGATCCGGGTTTAGAGAGATGCATGGCTCCATGAAGTAGCTTTTGATTTTGGTGTCATCCGGTGAAACATCACTCGAGACACTCGAGACACATCGCACACATGACAGCTGAAAGTTTTACACACCAGACGCGCACATTCACATGCTATTTAAAATCAAACTATTCAGATGGCGCTCTGTGGCGCGGCAGAAATATGATGTGTCCTGAGTCATGCTGGGCACCGCTGTGTACCTTGATGAAACCTACGTTTAGAATTCTGAAATGCGCTGCAGGGCAACGCAGTGGCGCAGTAGGTAGTGCTGTTGCCTCACAGCAAGAACGTCGCTGGGTCGCAGGTTCGAACCTCGGCTGGGCTGGGTCAGTTGGCGTTTCTTTGTGGAGTTTGCATGTTCTCCCTGCGTTTGCGTGGGTTTCCTCCGGGTGCTCCGGTTTCCCCCACAGTCCAAAGACATGCAGTACAGGTGAATTGGGTAAGCTAAAAAATTGTCCATAGTGTATGAGTGTGAATGTGTGTGTGGAAGTTCCCAGAGATGGGTTGCGGCTGGAAGGGCATCCGCTGCGTAAAATTGTGCTGGATAAGTTGGCAGTTCATTCCGCTGTGGCGACCCCGCAAGGGACAAAGCCGACAAGAAAATGAATGAATGAATGAAATTCGCTGCATGCCACGACGCGGCGCTTCTGGTGTGTGACCCCCTATACTCAATCTGCGCTCAGGTCTCGTCTCTAGACCGCAACTCCCTGCAGCCATAACCAATCAAATATCAAACTACCGCCCAAATACCAGCATAACCAATCAGAATGATTGAAAGTAATTTAATTTTAGAGCCAATCGATCATCGTTTTCATGCTCGATCGTCGCTGATGCGTTCGATTAATCGATTGATCAAATAATTGTGCACATCCCTAATCACTACTGTGTGTTTAATCTCAGAGCAGCCTTGCACACATTGTACTGAAGGCTGCTGTCCTGTGGGCTGCTGTGTTTCAGTTTGAGGATGGGTAGATGATAGTGTTATGTCTATCTATCTCTCCATCTGTCTATCTATCTATCCATCTGTCCGTCTGTCTGTCTATCTATCGGTAGGATGGGTAGATGATAGTGTCATGTCTATCTATCTCTCCATCTGTCTATCTATCTATCTATCTGTCTATCTGTCTGTCTATCTATGGGTAGGATGGGTAGATGATGGTGTTTCGTGCGTCCTCTGAATAAGTTTCAAAAAGTGTATCTTTGGTTGAGTTTATATTACACAATATTTATTCTGATGATTTTGAATCTTTCACCTCACAAATATCCTAATGTACAACACAAACAAAAAAGCTAAAGCTAACACAGAGTATTGAAAACTAAACTAAACCATTTCAAATATAGAAACTAATATAAACTAGTAAATCTGCCTCAAACTGATCAAAACTGACTCAATCTGAAAACAAAGTCAAAGCAAAAGATTAAAAAAAAATCCAAAACTATTATAACCTTGACTCACACACACATACACGCACACACACGCAACATACTAACACACAAAAGACTTAAGACACACTCATTCACACACACATACACACTAGTGATGTGCCGCTTATAGCCCTGAGCACGAGTGTCCTGTTTCTGACCTGTGTGTGTGTGTGTGCACGCGCAGATGGAGAAAGACGAGACTGTCAGTGAATCCTCTCCTCACATCGCTAACATCGGACGCCTGGTGGAGGTGAGTTCACACGCTAACGCTAGTGTAGCTTACATGTGTCGTCATACATGCTGAACGTGTGTGTGTGTGTGTCAGGAAATGGAGAACAAGATCCGCTCCACTCTCAACGAGATCTACTTCGGCAAGACCAAGGACATCGTCAACGGCCTGAGGTAACGCTGCGACTGCGTGCTAGCAGCTGATGTAGCACACACACACACACACACACACACACACACACACACACACACACACACACACACACTCTTCATCCAGAGAGTTTAAAGCAGTGGCTGTGATGAGGTCTGTCAGAATGAGTCCAGTTGTATAGCAGAGAAGGTTCCTGTGTGTGTGTGTGTGTGTGTGTGTGTGTGTGTGTGTGTGTGTGTGTGTGTGTGTGTGTGTGTGTGTGTGTGTGTGTGTGTGTGTGTGTGTGTGTGTGTGTGTGTGTATTTCTGATGTATGATGGCGTTCAGTGACATCACACAAACAACAGCGACTCTTTCCTGAATGTCTGAAATATGGACGTAGATTACACACCCGTTCAGCAGACGACATGTTCATACAGTCCTGCGTCACACACTCTATAGTCTGTTGTCTGTTTCTCCAATGACAAAAGATCAGACAACAGTGAATAAATCTCTTCTGAGCGAATCGTTAGTCAGTCTAATCCATTCATCAACACAGCCACATGCTTCTCTTCTAAACGACTCTAAATGAATCGTTTGAGTGAATCATTAAGACCGTGATTGCAGATTCACTGTCATGTTAATGAATCGAGTCAGGCCTGAAGAGCAGCACTGAATCAACTGAATCACAGTCCAACAGAATCAGAATCAGTGTTGATTCATTCCCTCAGTTCATCCATCCATCCATCCATCCATCTATCATCCATCTGTCTGTCTGTCTGTCTATCTATCTATATTGTCCATCCATTCATCCATCCATCCATCCATCCATCCATAATCCGTCTGTCCGTCCGTCTATTCATTCATCTATCTATCTGTCCATCCGTCCATCTATCTATCTATCTATCTCTATCTATCTATCATCCGTCTGTATATCTATCTGTCCATCCGTCAATCCATCCATCTATCTATCCGTCTGTCCGTCTATCTATCTATCTATCTATCTATCTATCTATCTATCTATCTATCTATCTATCTATCTATCTATCTATCTATCTATCTGTCCGTCTATCTATCTATCTATCTATCTATCTATCTATCTATCCATCTATCCATCTATCCATCTATCCGTCTATCTATCTGTCCGTCTATCTATCTATCTATCTATCTATCTATCTATCTATCTATCTATCTATCTATCTATCTATCTGTCCGTCTATCTATCTATCTGTCCATCTATCTATCTATCTATCTATCTATCTATCTATCTATCTATCTATCTATCTATCTATCTATCTATCTATCTATCTATCTATCTATCTATCTATCTATCTGTCCGTCTATCTATCTATCTATCTATCCATCCATCCATCCATCCATCCATCCATCCGTCCATCCATCCATCCGTCCATCCGTCCATCCGTCCATCCGTCCATCTATCCGTCCATCTATCCGTCCATCTATCTGTCCGTCTATCTATCTAGCTAGCTAGCTAGCTGTCTGTCTGTCTCTCTGTCCATCTATCCATCTATCCATCTATTCATCCATCCGTGTGTATATCTCACTGTATCTCTCTGTCTATATATTAAACGTGACTGTTTTATTTCATTAGTTTGTTTTTACAGATTTGATCATTGTTTTTCAGAGATGTTATATTCTGTGAACTGATTCAGTTACATCTGAGAGTCATATAGACTGAATGATTCAAAGAGCTGGTTCAATGGAGTCATTTGTCTGTGAATCGTCCTCTACAGGTTGTGTTGTGCACTGCTAGCCAGAACAAACGATTGATTAGCGAGTGTTTGGTCCATCAGTCAGATAGTGTGCCGTTTTCTCCATGTTCCTCATCTGTTCTTCATCCTCCATCTGTTCCTCTGCCATCAGCTCAGTCATTTCCTTTTTATTTTCCTCTGTCTGTGTGTGTGTGTCCGTCTGGGCTGTGCGTCAGGTCTATCGAGTCTCTTCCTGATAATCAGAAGTATCGTCAGCTGCAGCGGGAGCTCTCTCAGGTTCTCACGCAGCGTCAGATCTACATTGACTAGGGTCAGACAGGCCTGCGTGTGTTTGCCTGCCACACACACACACTAACCGCATGCACCGTGGAGTGCAAGAGTGATTTTAATGTTTCTGCACTAGGCTTTCAGAGTGATTGTCAATAAAAACACAATACAGCTAACACTTAAACTGTGTGTGTAATGTAACGCATGTTCCCACACTTCTTGAAAGTACTTGAATTAAATTTGAAATGAGATTTTTGGTTTGATTTCAACAATTGTACTCGATTGTCAAATGTAAATCTTGTACAATAACAGTGACACATGCTCATATTATCACATGTTACTGCTTTACAATGTTACCAGTATTGAGTTCTTCAACATGTCCGTTTAAAATAATAAATAATAAAATATTAAGTCTAAGTCAGATGTTAAGTACTGTAGGAGTTTCATGGCGCTACATGTGCTGGGTTATGAAGTATTAAAGTGCTTGATTTAAAATGAACGCCGCTTTAAAGTCTTTAAAGAATCTGCTGTTCCTGAAAGAGTGGGAACCCTGTATAATGCACTAAATATATGGATAATGTGTGTGTACACTAAATATTATGTGTGCAAACGCAGCTGTACATACTTTTATTTCCCAGAAATGCCTCATAACAGCTAGATATGACGTCATTGGGGATGCTGACAAATCAAAAATTCTGCATCTACTTTGCCGAAATCCAAAACCGGAATGCCTTTTAATAATTATTTAATAATTTAGGAAATAATATAACATAATTTTCTATAACTTTTAGAATTTAACTGCATAATTTATATTATTTACAGTAAATGAGTCGAGGCGTCATTTCACCAGTGTTGCCATGACAACACAGTATTGCTATTGAAGCAGCAGGAATAAGTATACTACATAGAGATGACCTATTGAAACGCTGTTTTAGCAGATTTTGCTTTTCCATCAAGCATATGCGGGTCATTCATATATAAGTATATGTGTACATGAGTGGAATGTCCACAGAGCTCAGTCATTCATTCATTTTTATTCACTTTTCCGGGGCCGGGTCGAGGGGACAGCAGTCTCAGGAGAGAACCCCAGATCTCCCTCTTCTCAGACACTTCCTCCAGCTCCTCCAGGGGGATCCTGAGGTGTTCCCAGGCCAGCCGAGAGTGTTTAACTTTATATTTTTAGAGAATAATATTTCTAACTTTCACCACGGCACATTTGACCAGTTCAGGCCATGGTACACTGGACCAGCTCTATACCCTCACCAAAGTGCACGAGGGTTCATGGGAGTATGCCCAACCTGTCCACATGTGTTTTGTGGACTTGAAGAAGGCATTCGACCGTGTCCCTTGTTGCAGACTGTGGAGGGTGCTGTGGGAGTATGGGGTCAGAGGCGCTCTGTTAAGGGCCGTCTCGTTCCTGTATGAACAGAGGAGGAGTCTGGTTCGCATTGCCGGCAAAAAGTCCGACTTGTTTCCAGTGCATGTTGGACTCCGGCAGGGCTGCCCTTTGTCACCAATTCTGTTCATATTTTTTATGGACAGAATTTCAAGACGCAGCCTTGGTGGGCTGGAGGGGGTCCAGTTCAGGGACCACAGGATTTCATCTCCGTTATTCGCAGACGATGTTGTTCTGTTGGCTTCATCGAACATGGACCTTCAACATGCACTGGGCTGGTTTGCTGCAGAGTGTGCCGCAGCTGGGATGAGAATCAGCACATAGTGCTCCACCAGAAAAAGGTGGTCTGCCATCTCCAGGTTAGAGGAAAGTCCATACCCCAGGTGGAGGAGTTCAAGTATCTTAGGGTTTTGTCCAGGAGTGAGGGAAGGATGGAGTGTGAGATTGACAGGCGGATTGGTGTAGCGGCAGCAGTAATGCGGTTGATGTACTGGTCCGTTGTGGTGAAGAAGGAGCTAAGCTGAAAGGCAAAGCTCTCGATTTACCGGTCAATCTACGTTCCTACTCTCACCTATGGTCATGAGCTTTGGGTCATAACCGAAAGGACAAGATCTCAGATACAAGCGGCCGAAATGAGTTTTCTTTGCAGGGAGCTCTGTCACTCAGGAGGAGCTTGGAGTAGAGCTCACTGAGAGAAGTCAGCTGAGGTGGCTCGAGCATCTGTTTCAGATGCCTCCTGGATGCCTACCAAGGGAGGTGTTTCAGGCATGTCCTACCGGGAGGAGGTCTCGGGGAAGACCCAGGACATGCTGGAGGGACTATGTCTCTCGACTGGCCTGGGAACGCCTCGGGATCCCCCTGGAGGAAGTGTCTGGGATTCTCTCCTAAGACTGCTGCCCCCGCTACCCGGCCCCGGAAAAGCGGATGAAAATTAAATGAATGCTCGACAGTGCCCTTCATTACTGTTGTGTTTTGGTCTGCGCATTGAAATGAATGTTTTCAGCCGTTCTCTTTCGGTCAAATGCCAAGAATGCAATTTTCAGCTGATCATTTTTGGTGACTGAAAATTCAGTACATCTCTACTATAGTTATCAGTTCAGATAGGTATAATGTGGGAAAAGATGACCATTTTTATTTGACTTTAATAGTGGTGCTTTGGGAGTATGGGGTCAGAGGCGCTCTGTTCATACAGGAACGAGACGGCCCTTAACAGAGTAGGAGTCTGGACTTTAATAGTGGTATTACAATACATTTCTTATTTAGTTTTAGTCCACTATAATTAGCTTCAAGATGTCTTTCGAGATTTAATTTCACAATCACAAATTAAAGAACCGTAACATTAAATGAACAATGAGTTTTGAAGGAGGAAAAAGCACTTTAAAAATGTTGTTACACTCCAGTGTTTTAATTATTTCATTTTAAAAAGAGTTTACTTTCATAAAGAGTGTATTTTTCATTTGTTTTCCCCAATTCCATAGAAAATTCCTGTTTATTCTCAGAGTATTGTGCATCTAAAGAGTATATTAATGTGTGCAGAGTGTGAGAAGTGCACTAAACCCAACCAATATTCATGGTGTTCATTCATGTTTATGGTAATACCAGTATGAAGATGAATAAATACGGCAGTTCTGAAAGATGTGTGTGTTTGGTGTTTTTCAGGAGCGTCCAGCCGCTGGCGGATAAATCGAAGCAGGAGGCTCTGAAGATCGACCTGATTCAAGCGCTAAGCCAACGCAAACAGCAGAGCTAGAGACATCACCACCCGTCTCTCTCTCTCTCTCCGTCTGTCTGTCTGTCCGTCTCACTCTCCGTCTGCACCGCACACCTCTCTGTGGAAAACAACGAAAGAGGAGAAAAGGCTTTTGGTTTTTGTATTTTCAGCTGCACCCGTCTCTCTCTCTCTCTCTCTCTGCCGGTCTGTCTCTCTGGTCTGTAATCATGTAGTATTAAGGCGGAGCTTTCTGATTGGCTCTCGGTGATGTCACCACGTGGGGGCGGAGCTTTTCTCCTGCCATCAGAAGAAGGAGTTTTCTGTAGTTTCACCCTCCACCCGTCACAGAAATATCGCAGCCGGGCGGTATATAAATATATAAATATATATATAAATATGAATATACACACATGTATGTATTATGACCTTGATATCGCTGTTAATATTAAACTTTCTGCTTGAGTTCACACAGATAAGTGCGTGTGTATGTGTGTGTGTATGTGAGTGTGTGTGTGTGCACATCTCTGTGTTTTATTAAGCAAAAGCAGCAGACATGTTCCTCCTGTCTCTCTCTCTCTCTCTGCCCATCTGGGAGTGCCAGACGGTTTCGTTCTTTTCTTCAGGGTGGATTATTATTTGTCCAGTTTATTTCTTTTGGTCTGTTTTTTTGTTTTTTATTTGTAAAGCTTACGGTTTATGTATTAGGGCCTCCAGCAACAATAAAAACAGGAAAAACTGCAACGTCTGCATTGTTTGTTCTTTCATTCTTTTGCTTTTGTAATATATCTTGTAAAAATGTTTGGTATTTGCATTATTTCAGGTGTCAAAATCCCATCAAATGCTGGTAAACTATGTCTGTAGGAGGCTAAAGAGATTTCCTGTGGCTGTCCTGTCACTCTTCCCACATACTGAAATCAATTACATGCTAATCAATATTTTATGCACTCGTAAATATAGTAAGAACTCGTGTAAGGAAGCTGATAATGGCCTGTCTCCCATTAACATAAATTAGACACTTCTCTCTATCGTCTAAATCGCTTCTCCTAATGGAAAACATTAGTTAGTGATTGGTGGAGGAAGATACTTTCCTTTATTCAGTCTTCGACATCTTACAACAGATTAAACCTAATCATTTCTTTTGTTGATGTTTAGACTATATGTCTGGGGCTTATTTACAAGCTCATCAATCGACTTTTTAATGTCTGAAATCTGATTTACTCGTTATTTTCAGTTGGATTTTCAGCGGCGGTTTACTTCAAAAAAGAGCGCGAATTATTCTGAGGCGTTGCTAGGCAGGTTGGATTGTTTTCTATAAAGGGTATGTGAAGTAAAATACTTTGATGGGTTTACACCACGAAATTGATCAGTAATTTACCGTCAAATAAGAGGTAAAAGGTTCAGTGGGTGTGCGGAGAGACTCCTTGTCCGGGTTTTCGGTGTTCCTCCGGTAGAACAGCGGCCTCCAGCGGCAGTCTGAAGCAGCGCAGTTTTCCAGAGCAGGTGCATCTGTTGATGGAAAAGCCTCAGGGCGACCCTTCATATTAAACGCGCTGTAGTGAAATATTATACTCCACAGAAAACGACTCATTATTCATAATTAAAGCGAGCTTTCTGTGAGCTGATGCTGGCGGGCATGCGCTGACGCGATCGAGACAGCAGAAGGCGCCAAAATAACATCTAAATATTCCGGTATACACTTTGATGTAAGGTATTTGTGTGCACAAAATAAGATCACTGTATAACTCAGATACAATATCCAAAGGTTTCTCAGCACTATTGCAAACTGAGTAAACAAAATTATTTGAGTAAATGCGCAGAAAGCTTCATTCAAAACTACAGCTAGCTTTCTGAGGCGGACATGCACAGACACGCTCCAGACAGCAGAAGGCGCCAAAATAAAACAGTTGGGAGTTTTGAAATCAATTACACATGACTGAAACTGCTGTCATAATTAGCCTATCACATACACACACACACACACACACCGTAGAACTGAAGCCGAAAACAAACAAATATTGACCTTCAGCTGAAATTCCTGTTTATTTTGCTGGAGTTGCGTTGAGGATTATTTTAGTGTCAAAGTGAGTGAAAATTAGGAAATTAAGTAATATTTGCTTGGCAACCACCGACAGGTAAGTTTTATTATTCATTAAATTCCTTTATAATAGCGTTATTTTCTACATTTTATGTAATATTTGAAGATTTTATTAGTGTGATTTAGAGATTTCATGTTTTGCACCTTTAACAGGGTGAATAAGCAGAGATTACAGCCACAGTGAAGTAAAACAAGCTGCTGTTTATTTGGGTCCCCCGTTTACTCCGACATTTACTGATCACTTATTCAGCAACTTCAGGGCTTTCACAGAGCACAGAAAAGGCGGATATTTCAAGTGTGTGTGTGAGAGAGAGAGAGAGAGACAGACAGTTAGAGTGTGTGTTTGTGTGGGGCAGTTGCCCTTTTAAGATCTGCCCCCACTGCATCTACAGGACACCCCCCACCAGCAGCCCCCCCCCCCTTCTTTTTTTCTGTGTGTGTGTGTGTTTGAATCAGGTTTATGTTAATGATCCCCCTCCCCGGACTCGCTGTTTCTCTGGAGGTGTGTGTGAGTGTGAGTGAGTG
>CAIGQS010000232.1:0-20000 GCA_903798195.1 Danio kyathit
TGGTTAGATAAACAGGAGCTCGATTATTTAAAGCTTGTCTTGAAAATGCTTCTTGATTTAAGAGTTTTGAGATATCTGGACCAGAAACAAGACTAAAACTCTAGATGATCAAGCATGTTTTTGCAGTGTAGATAAAACCGAGGCTTTAGAAATACCCGTGTTCGTGTAGACAGCGCCTCAGTGTTTATCCCTATATAAACTGCGAGACTGAGTGAAAAATCACACACTGAAGTGCTGAATGACGGAGTCCAGACACATCAGTGTGTGTGTGTAAAGCATGTCTGAGACGGAAAATGAAACCCTCTTTTAGAAATGTAAACTACACAGAGGAGCAGAGTTATGTGCAGAGAGTGCAGATTTACTTTATTACTGATTGATTGATTGATTGATTGATTGATTGATTGATTGATTTTACTAAAACCAAAGTCCCTTTAAAGCAAGTCATTTCACTTGGCGGCCAACTTTGACACACCTCTTGGGCTGTATGCTCGGGCATTCTGTCTGAATGGAGAAACTTTAAACTCTCCAAAACTACTTGCCAAGCTTCATTCATTCATTTTCTGCCGCTTTTCCGGGGCGGGTCGCGGGGGCAGCAGTCTTAGGAGAGAACCCCAGACTTCCCTCTCCCCAGACACTTCCTCCAGCTCCTCTGGGGGGATCCTGAGGCGTTCCCAGGCCAGCCGAGAGACATAGTCCCTCCAGCGTGTCCTGGGTCTTTCCCGAGGTCTCCTCCCAGTGGGACATGCCTGGAACACCTCCCTAGGAAGGCGTCCAGGAGGCATCCGAAACAGATGCTCGAGCCACCTCAGCTGACTTCTCTCGATGTGGAGGAGCAGCGGCTCTACTACGAGCTCCTCTCGAGTGACAGAGCTCCTCACCCTATCTATAAGAGTGCGCCCTGCCACCCTTCGAAGGAAACTCATTTCAGCCGCTTGTATCCGCGATCTTGTCCTTTCAGTCATGACCCAAAGCTCATGCCAAGCTTACGATTGAATTTCATATTAGGAATCACCAATAAAATTAAACAACAACTGTGTGTTTAGTTTCATTTCTAAACGTCCAAATCAAACAAAATCTGTAGAAACTCACGTCTGGTCCAAGCCCCTCCCCCTGAGTTTCGTCAGTCTATAGCGATCGATGATTGGCTCCTGTACTAGAAGGCGGGCTTTTCTCACTATATAGGGATCGATGATTGGCTTCTGTACTTGAAGGTGGGCTTTTCTCACCATATAGGGATCGATGATTGGCTCCTGTACTAGAAGGCGGGCTTTTCTCACCATATAGGCATCGATGATTGGCTTCTGTACTAGAAGGCGGGCTTTTCTTATCATATAGGGATCGATGATTGGCTCCTGTACTAGAAGGCGGGCTTTTCTCACCATATAGGGATCGATGATTGGCTCCTGTACTAGAAGGTGAGCTTTTCTTACCATATAGGGATCGATGATTGGCTTCTGTACTAGAAGGCGGGCTTTTCTCACCATATAGGGATCGATGATTGGCTCCTGTACTGAAGGTGGGCTTTTCTCACCATATAGGGATCGATGATTGGCTCCCCTACTAGAAGGTGGGCTTTTCTCACCATATAGGGATCGATGATTGGCTCCTGTACTAGAAGGCGGGCTTTTCTCACTATATAGGGATCGATGATTGGCTCCTGTACTAGAAGGCGGGCTTTTCTCACCATATAGGGATCGATGATTGGCTCCTGTACTAGAAGGCGGGCTTTTCTTATCATATAGGGATTGATGATTGGCTCCTCTACTAGAAGGTGGACTTTTCTCACGATATAGGGATCGATGATTGGCTCCTCTACTAGAAGGCGGGCTTTTCTCACCATATAGGGATCGATGATTGGCTCCTCTACTAGAAGGCGGGCTTTTCTTATCATATAGGGATCGATGATTGGCTTCTGTAGAAGGTGGACTTTTCTCACGATATAGGGATCGATGATTGGCTCCTCTACTAGAAGGCGGGCTTTTCTCACCATATAGGGATCGATGATTGGCTCCTCTACTAGAAGGCGGGCTTTTCTTATCATATAGGGATCGATGATTGGCTTCTGTAGAAGGCGGGTTTTTCTCACCATATAGGGATCGATGATTGGCTACTCTACTAGAAGGCGGGCTTTTCTTATCATATAGGGATCGATGATTGGCTTCTGTACTAGAAGGCGGGCTTTTCTCATCATATAGGGATCGATGATTGGCTCCTGTACTAGAAGGCGGGCTTTTCTTATCATATAGGGATCGATGATTGGCTTCTGTACTAGAAGGCGGGCTTTTCTCACCCTATAGGGATCGATGGTTGGCTCCTTCTCACCATATAGGGATTGATAATTGGGTTACACTTTTCCCCATTCAAAAAGATAGAGTGACACGTCTTGAATATTCTATAATCTTTGCTAAAACACCCTAGTGATCGATTAATTCCAAATAAGCATACACAAGTGATCTAAACTGAAAGCTGAGCTCTTCATAGTGCATGACCATCAGTGTTTGAAACTGTGTGTGTGTTAAGTGTGAACAGGCAGACTGTGTGCTTCTACACTCACGCTGTTCGCCATGGTAACAGATACAGAGCATCTCTTGCTGAGGTCGCCACGGTTACTGTCGGATGCTGAGCTCCTCGTGGCTGCCATGGCAACAGACCCACCGTATGCAAAAAGGACTGTAGCATCATCTGAAGCATCAAACGGCCTTCAGAAACACAGAGAGTGCATCATCTTCAGCATGCAGACACTCAGTCATTACTAACAGAGGGCTGAACAAGTGAAGAGGAGTAAAAGTAAAAACAATGTGGTGCAACTAGAGGAGAAGTGCCTGCTCTAAACACTACAGTACTCAAAGAATGAGTGAAAGTTTTTCTTTTAAAAGCATTTTTTGCCATTCATCAAGAATCATTTTTAGTTTTCACAGTTTGAGGGCACACATGACTTTAAGTACTTAAACAATTTTAGCACCTATCAGCTTTAATTGTGGGGGAAAATTGATCATTTGGAGCTTTTGTCAGCTAATTTCATCTTTTCAATTCAATTCATTTTTATTTCTCTAGCGCTTTTACAATGTAGATTGTCAAAGCAGCTTCACATTACAAGATTATAGTGAATTAAAACAGTGTCAGTTCAGTTTTCAGTGTTTAAGTTCACTTCAGGTCAGTGTGGTTTAATATTCACTGCTGAGAGTCCAAACACTGAAGAGCAAATCCATCTATTCGCAGCTCTGCAAGTCTCGAACCATGCAAGCCAGTGGCGACAGTGGAGGAACAAACTTCACCAATTGGCGAAAGTGAAGAATTAAAAAAACCTGGAGAGAAACCAGGCTCAGTTGGGCACGACCATTTCTCCTCTGGCCAAACGTCTTGTGCAGAGCTGCAGTCTAGGCGCCGGAGGCTGGAGAATGCTGGACCTCAGCGAAGACTCGTCTGTCTCTGGAGTCTCTCTGGAATCAGTCTCATGCTCTCCACTCCTCCATGACCACCACAGCAGCTGCTCAGGATACGGCCTGGTCCAGGATTATGAAAACCTTGGGATCATCTCTTCACAGGTCTTGGATCGCATCAATGGCGCTGCATAGTCTGAGGGCCTCGGGATGAGTACCCCCAGGTGGAAATAGAGAATAAAGAGAATAATTAGCGTAGCTGCTGTTCATAGTGTATATAAACCAGATGCAAAAACCTGCGTGGAGCACACTCATGCGTCATACCACTAAGTGATGCACTGAGTGTATGCTTTGCTAAAAAGATAGGTCTTTAATCTAGTGTTGAACTGTGAGAGTGTGTCTGAGCCTCGGACATTATCAGGAAGGCTATTCCAGAGTTTAGGAGCCATAAATGAGAAGGCTCGACCTCCTTTACTCGACTTTGCTATCCTAGGTACTACCAGAAGCCCTGAGTTTTGAGATCTTAAAGAGCGGGTTGGGTTGTAGCGAGACAGGAGGTCGGTTAGATAAACAGGAGCTCGATTATTTAAAGCTTTATAGGTAAGGAGTAATATTTTATCATCAATACAAAACTTAACAGGCAGCCAGTGTAAGGAGGATAGAATTGGGGTGATATGATCATATTTTCTAGATCTGGTAAGAACTCTGGCAGCTGCATTTTGCACTAGCTGAAGTTTGTTAATAGAGGATGCTGGGCAGCCAGCAAACAGAGCATTACAGTAGTCCAGCCTAGAAGTCATGAAAGCATGGACTAGCTTTTCTGCATCTGATATGGATAGCATACTTCGCAATTTAGCGATATTTCTCAGATGAAAGAAGGCAGTTTTTGTGACATGGGATATATGATTTTCAAAAGTTAAATTGCTGTCTAATATGACACCCAGATCTTTTATAGTAGAGCTAACGCTAACTTTGTATCCCTCTAGTTGCAGGTTGAGTTGTGAGAACTGCTGTGTACAGGATTTAGGTCCAATAAGTAATAATTCTGTTTGTCAGAAACCCTTTTGGGTTTAAATAATTATTGGAGCAGGATCAAAATCCGTGACGTAGCGCTCATCTGCTGGTGGAGTGATGATGCGTCTGTTTCTCATTATTATTCATAGATGACAGTGTTTCCTCTAGGATTTTTTCCAGCTGTGGTGGCAGGCATTTTGATCTACGAACTACCTTTGGCGTTAATTTAATTAGCTACAAATGTGATGCAGTATACAAGTCGAGATCGGATTTGTGTAATACGAGGAGCATGCAGATCTTTTTGCTTGCGCTAGGATTTCCTCTGTTCGTGCACAAAACTTCTTGCACACCCTCAGATATACGCTGCTCAAGTGCAATTTAGCGCGTTTACGTAGTGAATTTGTCTCCAACCTTTATTTGATTTGCTAGGAATATATTTATGAATGTCTCCAATAGACCTACAGAGCGGCATTAATGCGTCCTGAGGTAAAGTGAAACAGCTATAAACTCCAGCAAGATAAAGTCTTTGTTTGTTGTATGCAGAGCCATAGACCTTTATCTATGAATAAAGTATAATTATTGAAACTGTGTTCATCATAACTGAAAGCTATACGCCGTGTATGCTGGCCTCGCGCATCACGCACCTGTCAGTCAGCATGTCACCTTAAAGGGTTAAAGAAATAACGCACAGCACTACGGTTACAGAAAAGTTTGCACTGTTATACAGTAATTCACTTACCTTTTAATATGTTTTGCTTACAACCCGCTATTTAAAAAAAAACAATGTTTTGAATGAGAAGTTGTAATGTAGCCGTGGCGGGATGAATTTTGGCGTGGCGCCCCGCCATGGAAGAATAAATCCGGGTTTGTTTGACGTCAGAGTACAGTACGTTTAGCTAGTGTGAACGCTGCCTTCTGAACTCGCACCCGAGAATCGTACCCGAGTCCACCTGAAAAAGGTGGTCTGAGGTACGGTTCGTGCAAACTCTGGTCTGGCTCACTTCTGGTATAAATGCAACTGTACCAAGTGAACCGCCAACTATACAACAAACTGGTTTTCATAATGTTCATTTGTGTGTGTGTGTGTGTGTGTATCACGTACTGTACCTTGGTGACAAACGGGACTGAGCCAGGGCAAGCACAGTGATGTCTGCTTGTCTCCTCCAAAAACAGCTTCTGCAGACATCGCTTGATGTTCTGTAGGTTTATAATATTTTAGCGGCAGATAGACTCGAGTCGCTTTCTGTATGTCCGAAACCAAAAGATACAGAAAAAGCAGAATGACTGCGATATGCGGGACATCTCCATTTTGGTGCTTTGTTTTTGTGACCATCACCTAGCAACAGCCGTACACACAACAGCAGCTCAATGGCGTAGTGGGGTTCAGAAGGAAAAAAGACAGTGTGAACACAAACCAACCGAGAAGGTGCCAAAGGGGGACAATCGAACTTGGGTACGGTCCAGGCAATTAAACCAAATGTGAAAGCATACTTAATTAATAACTGTATCCTGCACTTGCTGCTATTGCACTCCTGGTTAGACCTAAACTGCATTTCGTTTCCTTGTACTTGTACATGTGTATTGACAATAAAGTTGAATCTAATCTAATAAAAAAAAAATCTAATCTAATTATTCATGACAGCGCGTGCTTTCTGATGACAGACTAATATGGACAGAACACAAACCTGCCAAGCTGTGAGGCAGCGCATGACACGCAGTATTTAACCATTCATGAGGGCTTGTATGTGTTTGTTTTCTATGATCCACAGAGTTTGTTTCATGGCTTTCCCCGCGATGCTGTCAGGGCCGATACAGCAAAGCTGTTTGTGTGCAGCAAGCATTTTTGTCGGGAGAGCTGTATGAGAATTGGAGAATGGCGGACTTTGTCTTTTATCAGTTGAGTTTGTTACCATTCAGACACATCGCCTATGTCTGTGGTCGCACATGTTTATAATCCTCCAGATGACCAGCAGGGCTAATAGTTGGAATAGATAGGGAGAGAGACCTGCTGCACTGCTATCCAATGTGTCTGCATTCAGACCCGGGGATTGAGGAGGAGGGAAGTCCTCCTTATTTATAGTGTTCATATAAACACGATTGTCTTTATAATGATAGAACAAATTGTGGTTATATATTATATGAAAGGAAAGGGACTAAGCTGAAAAAAAATGAATGAATGAAAGGGCGTCACAGTTGTGCAGTGGTTAGCACTGTCACCTCACAGCAAGAAGGTTACTGGTTCGAGTCCCGGCTGGGTCAGTTGGTGTTTCTATGTGGAGTTTGCATGTTCTCCCCGTGTTAGTGTGGGTTTCCTCCGGGTGCTCCGGTTTTCTTCACAGTCCAAACACATGCGCTAAAGGGGAATTGATCAACTAAATTAGCTGTAGTGTGTGAGTGTGTATGGGTGTTTTCCAGTACCCTGTTACAGCTGGCATGGCATCCGCTGTGTAAAACATATGCTGGATAAGTTGGCGGTTCATTCCGCTGTGGTGACCCTAGATGAATAAAGAGACTAAGCCGAAAGAAATTGAATGAATATTATGTGAAATTACGAGCAGCCTGTGGTATATGTAACACCATTAAATGACTTGCTGTTTATTTCTTTGCATTTTAACGTTGTAAGCTATAAAATCATGCGTCTCCTCACATTTTTGTATCAGATTTTTTTTTAATCTTGAGCTGGTGAACCCACTGACAAAAGCCCTTCTTTCTCCCCTGCTCTGCCAGCCATGCCCACTCCTCCCTCTGCCCACAGCACTCCATGCCCATCATGGAGCGTTTTTTGAAAAAACTCTGAGGTAGACTTGAAGCGAAAGATTGGGGTTTCTTGACCCTTTAATACAACTCTTTGAAATTGGGTTGCTATGACAACTGTAATTGACAACAATGCAAACAGAACTAGCATAATCCAGCAATGAAGCGACTACACGCCGTTGCAGCAGTGATGTAATAAATGATCAGCCATAACGAAGCTCCACATAACCGGAATACAGAACAGCAGAGCGCAGGGATGATTGTGGGATGCTAATTCACTTGTTACAGCTTGTTCTCCTTCAGCAGCTCTTAAAAATGATTGTACTATTTATATGCAAATGTGTTCATCATTTGGAGTTGATGCACTGAGCTGCCAAACTCATTAGACACCTCATAAACACATCCGCCTGCTCTCAAACAGGTCCTCTTCTGCCCTATTTCCAGCACCGCTCCTGTTTGTCGCTTGCATTACAGGACTGTATTTATGACTGCTGAATGATGGCACCTATAATGATAAACGTGTCCTTATGCAGACATGAATATTCGAGAAATGAATCATGTACAGCTGAAGGCAATGCTATTAGCGCTCTTTTGAGTTTCGTTTTCTTCTTCAGATATTTCCCAGATGATGTTGAACAGATTCAGGAATGTTTCACAGTATTTCCTATAATATTTGTTCTTCTGGAGAAAGTTTTATTTTATTTATTCTGGCTAGAATAAAAGCAGCTTTTAATCGTTTTAAACCCATTTTAGCCCTTATGTACTGTTGGGTCATTTTCATCTACTCTGGGGTGATTTTGAGTCTGAAGCTGCGCTCACACTGGACTTTTCTCCCCATAGACTTCCATTAATACGCACGCGAATGCATCAGACAGGAAACGCAGGGTCATGCGTCAAGTTTCGCAGGTCACTGCGGTGCAAAGTTCAAGCTTGGTGAACTCTGACTTGACTGCGTGAGACCAACCGTGGATCAAAACATGACCTTTCTGGACAGACTTTTTAAATATGGACGCTTTTTTATTGTCTAATCATTTTGTTTAATCCCGCCCCTTTTCGCAGCGCCGTACGCACAAACTCTATTATTAGTTATTCCAGTTCAGTGTTTCCTCTAGGATTTTTTCCAGCAGTGGCGGCAGGACTTTTTTTTTTACACAGATCTGCCAACTATTTCAAAGACAAATATTACACGCAGTATTACAAGTCGAGATAGCATTCATGTAATACGAGCATGCGAATCTCTTTGCTTGCACGCCGATTTCCTCTGTTCGAGCACAGAACTTCTTGCACGCACTCAAATTTACACGTTCAAGTGCAGATCTTCTTGTGCGCTCTCCAGTAAGCGCTGCTGAAGCGCGATTTAGTGCGTTTTTGTGCGTTTTCCGACATTAACGCGTCCTGAAGTAAAGTGAAACGGCATTAAACTCCAGCAAGATAAAGTCATTGTATGCAAAGCCATTGACCTTTATCAATAAAGTATACTTATGGAAACTGTTCATCTTAACTGAAAGCTACGCGGTGTTTGCTAGACTCACGCACCTGTCAGTCAGTCTGTCAGAGAGTCAGTCAGCATGTCACCTTGAACAAATAGCGCACAGCACTACTACGGTTACAGAAAAGTTTGCGCGGTTTACCTCTAATATGTTTTGGTGCGATTATAATCCGCTATAAAAAACACGACTAAATGTTTTAAATAAGAAGCTGTAATGTAGCCGTGGCGGGATGAATTTTGGCGTGGCGGCCCGCCACGGATGAATGAATGTAGCGGAAACCTTGCAGTTGTGTTTTGGTATTTATCTTGAGGAAATCACTGAAGGCATATATCATGTTATCATAATGATCTAATGTGGCAATAAGATCGACACTATACTGCGCATTTACACAGTGGTCATAATTAATTATTATCAGGGTATTGGAGTGTCATCGAGTGTCAGAATGTTGTGGGACTGCTGTACAGGAGTTATTATTATTAGGGATTATAGATCGCCAAATTTAGCGTTTTTTATTTTTTTATTTTAGCGTTTAGTTTTTTTTTTAAGCATGATGGTAAAACACAAATGTGGTTATGAATATATTAAAACAAAAAATACTAATTTGTGGATCTCCTTCCGGCTGCAGCGGTTCTATCGTTGCGGCTGGTGTATTCTGGGAAATTTTCTTACCCCTTGGTTTCGAGTGTGATCTTCGTTCGAAGGGCTATCTACTCCTGAGTTATACTTTTACGTCAAGCGCACGCGTGTGCTACGGCGCAACCTACCCATGGACGCATAGCCCTCGCTGTGGCCATCGGCAATGCTGACACGCACCTCTCAAAAACTGTAACTTCACGTCGCAACGACGCGTAGCGCAAGCTCTGTGATTGGTCGGCTTGGTAGCTCTAAGTGTGGGCGGAGGTGAGAGCTGTGCGAGCCCATTGGAGTGAGTGTTTACAAGTGTGGAGTCCCGTGAAGGAGCTCCGGATGGAGACTGTTGTTTTGTGTTTACCTCATGATTAAAGTTGATGCTCGTCCGCCGGTTCCCACCTCAAAATGAGCGAATTTGAGCCACTTGTACATTTAAGGAAGTGTTCAGAAAAAACAAAACACCAGTGAAGAAACTCGACACAGAGGAACATAAACACCTACTGCCAGCTAGTGTTTCAGAAGTGTAGAAAAACACACACAGCGCGCAGAAGTATAAATGCACGACTACGCGCATTGCATGCGCTGTGGGTCACGCCAATCACTTGATGCAGAAGTATAAACCAGGCTTTAGCCTTCAAGCTAAAGAGAATTGGCACACCCCTACCCCTTCACGGGAATGCACAAAACGAGGGGTAAGGGGAAGGGCTAAGGGGGAGAATTGGGATTGGGCCATAATTTGGCCACAACTTATTCCGTGTTTCAGCTAAATGAATGATTTTTGGTGACATCTTATTTTAACACATTTGAAATATTTTTTTTTTCAAAACTCAATGATCCACTGAATTAAACTGCTGTAAAAAGCATCAGATTAATATATTTTTTTTCTATTATTTTTGCATAAATCTGTTAATCAACCTCAGTTCTGATCAAAGCTACTAAATTGCTTAGAAAATTACAGGATTGTAACTTTTTAAATGCCAAATTCATAAAGGATGTCACTGATTTGGTGAAAACAAACACACAAAAATGACGTATTTTCAATATAAAAAGTAAATGGGGACTGGATTTTTTTTAAAACCCTTTAATCAGTCTGGGACATGTGAAACAACATCGTCTTTAACGCATTGTTTTTAAATGTGGTTATAATGGAGGTCAATGGGGCAAAAACAGCCACCAACAGTAAATTAGGGAGAAAAAAAATAGAAAATCTAAATGCATCAAAGCCAGTGTTGTAACTAATCGTTCACATGTCCAAGACTGTGATAAAAGGTTAAGAAATTCAGTCCACAATTACTTTTATATTGAAAATATGTCATTTTTTTGTGTGTGTTTTTTCACCAAATCGGTGACATCATTTGTGAACTTGGCAATTAAAGAGTTAAAATTGTGTAAAAAAAAAAAAATTAAAATTAAAAACATTTTGATCAGGACTGAGGTTGATTAACAGATTTATGCAAAATATTAATGTGATGCATTTTTACAGCAGTTTAGTTCAGTGGATGTTTTCATCTCTAACATAACAAAAGGGTAGAAAATATGAAGAGTGCACAACGGTTAAGGTCAATATCATTAGCCCCCTTAAGCATTATTTGTTTTGAATTGTCTCCAGAACAAACCACTGTTAAACAATAACTTGCCTAATTACCCTAACGTTAACCTAGTTAAGCCTTTAAATGTCACTTTAAGCTGAATACTAGTGTCTTGAAGAATATCCAGTCAAATATTATGTGCTGTCATCATGACAAAGAGAAAATAAATCAGTTATTAGAGATGAGTTATTCAACTATCATGTTTAGTTACAGAGACATGTTAATATGCAGCTGTCAATCAATTTGGTGGGCGGGTAAACTGCACTTCTATGTCACGTTGCGGTCGGTCTAAAAATGGGAGGGACTTGGATCCTATTTTAATGTCAGGATATTTAAAAAAGGAGACTTATTGTCTTTCTATCACTCCAGTATGACTGTGAACACACTATACTTACACAGTTCTGTCCAAACAGCTTACATGAGTTGATTTTCCTCATAGGTGCCCTTTAAAATATAAAATATGTTTACAGATTGATGTGTTTCTGATCCCATTACTCTGTGGTTGGTTGCTTCGAAAAATAGAAACAGATGTTTCAGTATAATATTAACATTTACACTCACCGGCCACTTTATTAGGTACACTTTATTATCACATGCCAGGAACTCAATGCATTTAGGCATGTAGACATGGTCAAGAGGATCTGCTGCAGGTCAAAGCGAGCATCAGAATGGGGAAGAAAGGGGATTTAAGAGACTTTGAACGTGGCATGGTTGTTGCTGCCAGACGGGCTGCTCTGAGTATTTCAGAAACTGCTGATCTACTGGGATTTCACGCACAACCATCTCTAGGGTTTACAGAGAATGGTCCGACAAAGAGGAAATATCCAGTGAGCGGCAGTTCTGTGGGCGCAAATGCCTTGTTGATGCCAGAGGTCAGAGGAGAATGGCCAGACTGGTTCCAGCTGATAGAAAGGCAACAGTAACTCAAATAAGCACTCGCTACAACCGAGGTCTGCAGAAGAGCATCTCTGAACACACAACACGTCCAACCTTGAGGCGGATGATGGGCTACAGCAGCAGAAGACCACACCGGGTGCCACTCCTGTCAGCTAAGAACAGGAAACTGAGGCTAAAATTCCCACAGGCTCACCAAAACTGGACAAGAGAAGATTGGAGAAACGTTGCCTGGTCTGATGAGTCTCCATTTCTGCTGCCACATTCGGATGCTCGGCTCAGAATTTGGCCTCAACAACATGAAAGCATGGATCATCCTGCCTTGTATCAGCGGTTCAGGCTGGTGGTGGTGGTGTAATGGTGTGGGGGAGATTTTCTTGGCACACTTTGGGTCCATTAGTACCAATTGAGCATGGTGTCAACGCCACAGCCTACCTGAGTATTGTTGCTGACCATGTCCATCCCTTTATGAGCACAGTGTCTCCATCTTCTGATGGCTACTTCCAGCAGGATAACGCACCATGTCATAAAGCGCCAATCATCTCAGACTGGTTTCTTAAACATGACAATGAGTTCACTGTACTCAAATGGCCTCCACAGCCAGCAGAGCTCAATCCAATAGAGCACCTTTGGGATGTGGTGGAACGGGAGATTGGCATCATGGATGTGCAGCCGACAAATCTGCAGCAACTGTGTGATGCTATCATGTCAATATGGAGCAAAATCTCTGAGCAATATTGCCAGTAGCTTGTTGAATCTCTGCCACCAAGGATTAAGGCAGTTCTGGAGGTGAAAGGGGTCCAACCCGGTACTAGTGAGGTGTACCTAATAAAGTGGCCGGTCACTTTGTGAATTTATGTTTTGAGATTTTACTGCAAATGTAACGTCCGTAATGCTGGAATTGCTCTTATGCCACCAAAATGTGAGTGCAATGTGGATCTCCAGAGTTTAACTTGGTGTGTGTGTGTGTGTGTGTGTGTGTGTGTGTGTGTGTGTGTGTGTGTGTGTGTGTGTGTCCTGAAGGACAGATGGATGTGGTGGAGTTTTTCATGCATGATTTACCTGCGCAGGATACACAATCTGATGGAAACCGCAGGATCCCTCACAGGAAACGCAGACACAAGCGAAAGTCCGCCCTTCCCGTGACCTTTGACCTACAGTAAAAATATCCCGACACCAGAATATCAGGTGAAGCTCTTATTCATCATCCTCTTTCTGAACTTTATAAATGTATTCTAAACACACACACACACCCACCCACACACACACACACACATCATGTTAGTGGTGTTAAGGAGCTGTAGACAATATTGTAGCTCTGATATAAAGAGAATATTATATCCTCTGTTTTTGTCACAGCTTTATTACTGTCAGATAATATGGGGAAAAAGATTTAAGGAAGCTTCAGCTAGTACAGAATAAGGCAGTGAGATTAATCCTGCAGTGTGTGTATGGTGAAAATATTGATTTCTTATTAATTGATACATAAATATGGGTTCATTCATCAGGGGTCGCCACAGTGGAATGAACCGCCAACTATTCCAGCATATGTTTTTCGCAGCAGATGCCCTTCCAGCTGCAACCCAGTACTGGGAAACACCCATACACACTCATTCACACACACACACACACTCATACACTACGACCAGTTTAGTTGATCAGTTCCCCTATAGCGCATGTGTTTGGACTGTGGGGGAAACCGGAGCACCCGGAGGAAACCCACACCAACATGGGGAGAACATGCAAACTCCACACAGAAACACCAACTGACCCAGCTGGGAATCGAACCAGCAACCTTCTTGCTGTGAGGCGATCATGCCGCACTTATTATTAATAATAATAATAATAATAAATAAAACAGTTTTTTGACATTTGAGTTGTTGCTATGGATAAACCTAATGTTGTGTTCATTTTAAATGACACATTTTAACCCAAGGGTTGGGTTGGTCCACATTTGACCCAATGTTGAGTTACAACAACCCAGCATTTTTTACAGTGTAAAATCAGGATTATTTAATGCAGCAGATCAGTTATGTGGCCATAAAAAGTAACCATAAAAAGTGACCCAACATTGGGTCAAATATAAACAAACTTAATGTTGGGATATCATTTTTTAACTCAACAGATGTGTTTGTCCATATTTAACCCAACGAAGCATACATTGTAAAAAAAATAGCTGGGTTGCTGTAACCCAACATTTGGGTTAAATATAAACAAACATACTATTTGGGTAATTTTTATTTATTTTCCATTAGCTTACTCCCTTTATTCATCAAGGGTCGCCACAGCGGAATGAACCACCAACTATACCAGCATATGCTTTAAGCAACGGATACCCTTCCAGCCACAACCCATCACTGGGAAACACTCATACACACTCATTCACACACACAGACTCCTACACTACGACCAGTTTAGTTGATCAATTCCCCTATAGCGCATGTGTTTGGACTGTGGGGGAAACCGGAGCACCCGGAGGAAACCCACACTAACACGGGGAGAACATGCAAACTCCACACAGAAACACCAACTGACCCAGCTGAGGCTGTTTGTGTGTCTGTCTGTGTGTGTCCATCCGTATTTGTGTGTACATGTGTGTCTCTCTGTATGTCTGTCTATGTGTGTGTGTGTGTGTGTGTGCGCGCACTTGTGTCTGTACATGTGTGTGAGAGTCTGCGTTCAGTCATAAACACACAGATAAACTGCACATCTGCGCGTGTGTGAGTGTGTGTCCTGCACTAATGCAGCTGCAGTAACAGTAATGATGGAGCAGCTTCTCTTCACGTCACTCTCTGGTTTCATCTGTCTCTATGGCAGAGCTGATAATGACTGTAAAAGCTCCATTACTGGGACACCGCTCAGATTATGCTGGAGATTAAAGCTTTCAGATTAAATTAATGCAGATTAAATGTCAAGGCTGTCATCTGCCACAACACACTACTGTACAGCTGCATGGTCAGCGCTGCTGTTTGTCCACATTTATTATTATTTGATCTTAATTGATTATGTTTATGAGCACACTGGTTTGTATTATTGGCTAAATTATGATAATACTGTAAGTAATAGATTTTTAATGCGTCTGTGCACCAAGCCTATGTTTTTTGTAATAAAACAATTGATCAATTATGATTGATTTTTGCATGCTGATATCTGGATGCTGAATATGATTGTGATTTTGCTCACTGATATCTGGATGATGAATATGATTGTGATTTTGCTTCCTTATTTCTGGATGATGAATATGATTGTGATTTTGAATATGATTGTGATTTTGCTTGCTGATATCTGGATGATGAATATGATTGTGATTTTAATATGATTGTGATTTTGCTTGCTGATATCTGGATGATGAATATGATTGTGATTTTAATATGATTGTGATTTTGCTTGCTGATATCTGGATGATGAATTTGATTGTGATTTTAGTATGATTGTTATTTTGCTTGCTGATATCTGGATGATGAATTTGATTGTGATTTTAATATGATTGTGATTTTGCTTGCTGATATCTGGATGCTGAATATGATTGTAATTTTAATGTGATTGTGATTTTGCTTGCTGATATCTTTATGATGAATATGATTGTGATTTTAATATGATTGTGATTTTGCTTGCTGATATCTGGATGCTGAATATGATTGTAATTTTAATATGATTGTGATTTTGCTTGCTGATATCTGGATGATGAATATGATTGTGATTTTAATATGATTGTGATTTTGCTTGCTGATATTTCTGGATGATGAATATGATTGTGATTTTGCTTGCTGATATCTTTATGATGAATATGATTGTGATTTTAATATGATTGTGATTTTGCTTGCTGATATCTGGATGCTGAATATGATTGTAATTTTAATATGATTGTGATTTTGCTTGCTGATATCTGGATGATGAATATGATTGTGATTTTAATATGATTGTGATTTTGCTTGCTGATATCTTTATGATGAATATGATTGTGATTTTAATATGATTGTGATTTTGCTTGCTGATATCTGGATGATGAATTTGATTGTGATTTTAGTATGATTGTTATTTTGCTTGCTGATATCTGGATGATGAATTTGATTGTGATTTTAATATGATTGTGATTTTGCTTGCTGATATCTTTATGATGAATTTGATTGTGATTTTAATATGATTGTGATTTTGCTTGCTAATATCTGGATGATGAATATGATTGTGATTTTAATATGATTGTGATTTTGCTTGCTGATATCTTTATGATGAATATGATTGTGATTTTAATATGATTGTGATTTTGCTTGCTGATATCTGGATGATGAATATGATTGTGATTTTAATATGATTGTGATTTTGCTTGCTGATATCTGGATGCTGAATATGATTGTGATTTTAATATGATTGTGATTTTGCTTGCTGATATCTGGATGATGAATATGATTGTGATTTTAATATGATTGTGATTTTGCTTGCTGATATTTCTGGATGATGAATATGATTGTGATTTTAATATGATTGTGATTTTGCTTGCTGATATCTGGATGATGAATATGATTGTGATTTTGAATATGATTGTGATTTTGCTTGCTGATATCTGGATGATGAATATGATTGTGATTTTAATATGATTGTGATTTTTGCATGATGATATCTAGATGATGAATTTGATTGTGATTTTGAATATGATTGTGATTTTGCTTGCTGATATCTAGATGATGAATATGATTGTGATTTTGCTTGCTGATATCTAGATGATGAATATGATTGTGATTTTAATATGATTGTGATTTTGCTTGCTGATATCTGGATGATGAATATGATTGTGATTTTAATATGATTGTGATTTTGCTTGCTGATATCTGGATGATGAATTTGATTGTGATTTTAATATGATTTTGATTTTGCTTGCTGATATCTGGATGATGAATATGATTGTGATTTTAATATGATTGTGATTTTGCTTGCTGATATGTGAATGATGAATATGATTGTGATTTTGAATATGATTGTGATTTTGCTTGCTGATATCTGGATGATGAATATGATTGTGATTTTAATATGATTGTGATTTTTGCATGATGATATCTAGATGATGAATTTGATTGTGATTTTGAATATGATTGTGATTTTGCTTGCTGATATCTAGATGATGAATATGATTGTGATTTTGCTTGCTGATATCTAGATGATGAATATGATTGTGATTTTAATATGATTGTGATTTTGCTTGCTGATATCTGGATGATGAATATGATTGTGATTTTAATATGATTGTGATTTTGCTTAATGATATCTAGATGATGAATATGATTGTGATTTTAATATGATTGTGATTTTGCATGCTGATATCTGGATGATGAATTTGATTGTGATTTTAGTATGATTGTTATTTTGCTTGCTGATATCTGGATGATGAATATGATTGTGATTTTAATATGATTGTGATTTTGCTTGCTGATATCTGGATGCTGAATATGATTGTGATTTTAATATGATTGTGATTTTGCTTGCTGATATCTGGATGATGAATATGATTGTGATTTTAATATGATTGTGATTTTGCTTGCTGATATTTCTGGATGATGAATATGATTGTGATTTTGCTTGCTGATATCTGGATGATGAATATGATTGTGATTTTAATATGATTGTGATTTTGCATGCTGATATCTGGATGATGAATATGATTGTGATTTTGCTTGCTGATATCTGGATGATGAATATGATTGTGATTTTGAATATGATTGTGATTTTGCTTGCTGATATCTAGATGATGAATATGATTGTGATTTTGCTTGCTGATATCTAGATGATGAATATGATTGTGATTTTAATATGATTGTGATTTTGCTTGCTGATATCTGAATGATGAATATGATTGTGATTTTAATATGATTGTGATTTTGCTTGCTGATATCTGGATGATGAATTTGATTGTGATTTTAATATGATTGTGATTTTGCTTAATGATATCTAGATGATGAATATGATTGTGATTTTAATATGATTGTGATTTTGCATGCTGATATCTGGATGATGAATTTGATTGTGATTTTAGTATGATTGTTATTTTGCTTGCTGATATCTGGATGATGAATATGATTGTGATTTTAATATGATTGTGATTTTGCTTGCTGATATCTGGATGCTGAATATGATTGTGATTTTAATATGATTGTGATTTTGCTTGCTGATATCTGGATGATGAATATGATTGTGATTTTAATATGATTGTGATTTTGCTTGCTGATATCTAGATGATGAATATGATTGTGATTTTGCTTGCTGATATCTGGATGATGAATATGATTGTGATTTTAATATGATTGTGATTTTGCATGCTGATATATGGATGATGAATTTGATTGTGATTTTAATATGATTTTGATTTTGCTTGCTGATATCTGGATGATGAATTTGATTGTGATTTTAATATGATTTTGATTTTGCTTGCTGATATCTGGATGATGAATATGATTGTGATTTTAATATGATTGTGATTTTGCTTGCTGATATGTGAATGATGAATATGATTGTGATTTTAATATGATTGTGATTTTTGCATGCTGATATCTAGATGATGAATTTGATTGTGATTTTGAATATGATTGTGATTTTTGCATGCTGATATATGGATGATGAATTTGATTGTGATTTTAATATGATTTTGATTTTGCTTGCTGATATCTGGATGATGAATTTGATTGTGATTTTAATATGATTTTGATTTTGCTTGCTGATATCTGGATGATGAATATGATTGTGATTTTGCGTGCTGATATCTGGATGATGAATATAATTGTGATTTTGAATGTGCTTTAGATTTTTGCATACTGATATCTGGATGGTGAATGTGATTGTGATTTTAAATATGATTTTGCGTGGTGATATCTGCATGATGAATCTGCATGATGCGTGGTGGTATCTGCATGATTATGATTTTGAATATGATTGTGATTTTGCGTGCTGATATCTGGATGATGAATATGATTGTGATTTTGAATGTGATTTAGATTTTTGCATACTGATATCTGGATGGTGAATGTGATTGTGATTTTAAATATGATTTTGCGTGGTGATATCTGCATGATGAATCTGCATGATGCGTGGTGGTATCTGCATGATTATGATTTTGAATATGATTGTGATTTTGATAATGATTGTGATTTTGCGTGCTGATATCTGGATGATGAATATGATTGTGATTTTGAATGTGATTTAGCTTTTTGCGTGCTGATATCTGGATGGTAATTGTGATTATGATTTTAAATATGATTTTGCGTGGTGATATCTGCATGATGAATTTGATTATGATTTTGAATATGATTGTGATTTTGCATATCATTCTGATTTTTAATGCTGATATCTGGATGGTAATGTGATTGTGATTTTAAATATGATTTTGCTTGGTAATATCTGCATGATGAATTTGATTATGATTTTGAATATGATTGTGATTTTGCATATCGTTCTGATTTTTAATGCTGATATCTGAATGATGACTATGATTGTGATTATTGCGTGCTGATTTCTGCATCTGTCCTGTTCTCAGGTCTGAATGGTGAAGACGAGCCTCAGATGTGAACCTGTATGAAGGTGCTCGGTGATGCAGGATGATGCGGTTGCCATGGCGACGTGCTTCTCTGAAGCAGATCTGAGACGACAGGCTCGATATTTGCTCTTGTTCCTCAGGCTTGACGGATGAGCGTCTCTATTTGCCCTTCAGCATGCACACACACACACTTCTGTCAGGCCTCGGTGAGTCTGTCAATCAAACCTCTCTGACCCACTTTCACTACAGATGATCATCATGTGTTCTGGACGGGTTCAAAAGAGGGTTCATGTCAAAAGGATGGTCTGGAATTGCTTGTGACACTAAATGAAATGAATGAATGAAGTGTACAGGAAAGTGTAAAAAAGACTTGTGGTAACTGTGTGTGTGTGTGTGTGTGTGTGTGTGTGTGTGTGTGTGTGTGTGTGTGTGTGTGTGTGTGTGTGTGTGTGTGTGTGTTAAGTTTGGTGTGTGAGAAAATCACTCTGTGTGTGTGTGTGAGAGAGTTTGACTTACAGAGTTTACACTTACAGTGTGTGTGTTAGAGACTCACAGTTACTTTTTGAGTGTGTTGTGTGTTAATTTTGTGTGTTTCAGAAATTTACAGTTTGTGTGTGTGTGCGTGTGCGTGTTTCAGAAATGTATAGTGTGTTTGTGTGCTGGTTGTGTGTGTGTGTTGAGGTCGTGTGTGTGTTGATGTTTTGTGAGACAGAGATTCACGCCTACTTTT
>CAIGQS010000232.1:22500-66733 GCA_903798195.1 Danio kyathit
TCTGGCGCCGCGGCTCTGACCCGCAGTCCTGCTCATTTGTTCAGCTCTCTGGAGAGTCTGTGGGATTTGCTGGAGCGCTGGCGCTGAGATCCTGTGAGTTACAGCAGATCAGGACAGAACATAAACACACACACGCACACACACACACAGCTCGTAGATTTAGCGGATCATTCCTGCTGATAATCATCAACTATTGGCATGATTTAATCAGGCAGACTCTACAGGCTGACAGACAAATCAAGCAGAGGAGGGAGAAACTGTGTCAAAGCTGAATATTTAGCGTATTACTCCAGCCACTGTACCACGCTAAACCCTGCAGTTTGGTTATTTTCTGGTAACGAAATTACAGACATTCATAATCTATTTAGCAAGAATTAATATTAATCAGGCAAGTCATTGTATAACAGTGGTTTGATCTGGAGACAATCCAAAACTAATATCACTGAAGGGGCTAATAATATTGACCTAAAAATGGCTTTAAAACAATTAAAAACTGCTTTTATTCTAGCCCAAATAAAACAAATAAGACTTTCTGCAGAAGAACAAATATTAGAGGAAATACTGTGAACCATTCCTGAATCTGTTCAACATCATCTGGGAAATATTTGAAAGAAAATTCACAGGAGGGTGGATAATGGTATCAAGGCAAGGCAAGTTTACCTCTATAACACATTTCATACACAGTGGCAGTATAAAGGGCTTTACAGAAACAGGAATAAAAGAGACAAGCATAAGGAAATAAAAACAAATAATATAAAAACTGCATATGAAAACATCTCCAGGGGTGCGTTTCCCAAACAACGACGTAACTCGCGGCTGAACTATCATAGTGCGATGCATCGTTTGGCAAAAGAACTATGTTGTGACGAGTGTTTCCCAAAACCCATAGTTTCTCTGTCGCAGATCCATCGCTTGAACTAGGTTAGTTATGACGCAAAACGCCCATAATGATGCTCTAAACGGGGTGGAGTAACTTCTTCAGAGAACAGCCCCATCATTTCTTTGTGCAAATTATATTGTTTTACACAAACACGCATTTAAAATAAAATCCAATATTAGTTTTGGTAAAAACATGCACTCGCTTTCCATTTTAACTGAAATATTTGTAAATGGCACATATAGAGCCTGTGTTTGCTTTACTAATATTATTGAGAAGTTGAACATTACATATTCTATTCTAAAACATAAAATCACTTACAAAAGCTAACACTATTCTAATATCATATATAAATCATATAAATAAATAAATAATGAGGCGATTTATTATAAATATATTTACTTTAATAATAATATTAATGATGATGATGATGATGATGATTATTATTATTATCATTATTATTATTATTTAGGATATTGTTTATTTATTAAAAAATAAAATACAATTTCACATGCAAACCACAGCAGAAAGTTCTAACCAACAGACCCATGTCATATACAGCAGAGAAACTTAATAAATAACCCACTATAAAATAAAAGAATTAACGTATGCTTTGTTTTTTATTTTCACAAGCTTTGGAGACGTACTGTAACATAATTTCCGCTTTTAAATATACCTATAGCTTTCGCCATGAGGCTGTGCTCAAAATAATATCAATGTTTTCAAAGTGCACTGCGAAGGGAGCGCAATTGTAAACATGAAGATCGCTAAAACTGAACTGTAGAAATACTTTGAAAGCAAATTACACCTAAGAGAGATGACCTTAATGCTTTTTTATTTTTAATAATTCCAACTTTGAATGTTAGAATGTTCTAAATGAATAGGGCATAGGGGGGATAAGTGGGAATAGAACACAGCCAGGAACTATGCTTTTAACTACAGCTCCAGAGGTGTCGTTTCAAGGGCTCAAGTTTGTGACGCAGTTTGCGAATGTTCGTTGGAGCGATGGATTTGGGAAACAGCAAATCAAAGAACTATGTTTGTAACGACGGAACTTGCGACCTTAGTTGGCTAACGATGGTTTTGGGAAACGCACCCCTGGTTGGAAGAAAGTCCTTACCCCAGGTGGAGGAGTTTAAGTATCTTGGGTTTTGTGCATGAGTGAGGGAAGGATGGAGCGTGCGATTGACAGGCGGATTGGTGCATTAATGCGGTCGATGTAGTGGTCCGTTGTGGTAAAGAAGGAGCTGAGCCGAAAAGCAAAGCTCTCAACTTACCAGTCAATCTATGTTCTGTGATCCCCCCCCCCCCTAAATCCCCCACTTTTCGTGTAAACCGGGACCGTCAACCCCCAAGTTTACAGCTTCTGTAAAGATCAGACAGCTATACAGATCACACAATCTCAATAAACACCATGTAAATGTGTAAATATTTCGATAAGTGTTGTTAATGGAATATTTATAACGATATGATCTTGCTTTTGGTTATATCGATGCCGGCTTTAAGCTTTCACGCGCACTCTCTCTCTCACCAGCGGCAGTTGACGTGCGCTGCATAAGGACGCTATACACACTAGCTACACAGCAATACACTGGCAAGATGACACTTTTATTAATATTAAAACACATTAACACAAACTAGCCACCCTTTGATTTTTTTTTTTTGTTTCCTTTTTTTTTTTTTACCAAACGAAAAACGCAATGAATTGTTTATTTTGGTTTTCATTTTATTAGAATTAAAGGTGCTGTATGTAAATTTTTGACTCTTCTAAAGCATAAAAATACAATAATATGTGTGCAGATATTTAAGAAACATCTCAAGTGAACATACTTGTTTAACTGACAAACAATGCTGAAGTCAGATATTCTGCTTTGAAAATGTTTTTTTCCGTGCCGGAACGCTGTCTTTGTTTAGGTAATTTTCACATGCACATGCCAGTTTAGCCAATTATAATTCAGCACCCCGGGTTGCCTTGTTGGAAAACAGCATATTTCATTCATTCATTCATTCATTCATTCAGAAAGACTCTGAAAGCATGCGTCCATGAGCGAAATGCTACAGTGTAGTGGAAAGTATCAGATGTCAAAATGAGACAGATTCAGTTCCACATGACGTTAATTAGCAAATGACATAAATATTAGGAACGTGAGCAGGTTACATCGCGTGTCCTAACAACACGCTGTGACGAGATTGTTATGAGTGATGAGCCATTTGGCTGTTTGCACCACAAAACACGGCAGAAATTTAAATACAGCCTTTCAGAAGCACAGAATATGCACTCACTCACAAAACGGTAAGGTTTAGAATCTATTTAATACATGTTAACCCTCTTTAACATCATTAAATGTACATGCTGAATCACTCATATGTGTTTAGTTCTAAAGTTCAATTTCAAACGGTTTATTGTATTTTCCAGATCTGAGGTGAACTTTCTGCTTTCAGTATATGGTAATACACGTCATGTAAAATGCATTCAAACTCCCATTGTTAGCATTTAGCACTGAATAAAGCACACGAGGCTTACCTGAGGTGATCTGTCATAGGTTTCTGTTGTTCAGCTGTGAGAAATAGAAGCCGCTTCTAATAAATCAATTCGAGGTGTTGGTTAGAACCAAAACTCCTTTTAATATGGAGAATATTCCCTCAATCGCGTGTCGTTGCTTTTATTTAGAACACAGTTTAAAATTACTCAAACTGGCAACCCGGCGTACCTTTATTATGATTCAGGACTGCAATACCTAGTTCAACCACTGGGTGTCAAACTTACATACTGCACCTTTAATCTAATTATTAGGCTACACAACTACATAACATTAACTCTGATTGCGTTTTTACAGATATACTACAGATAGACTTTTTGGCTCAAAGATATTTATGCCTGTTAATTTCAGTGCTGTATTTTGACAGATTTCGCAAAGGCTTCAGCGTCTCCGCATCAATGTCTGGATGACAGCGAGAGACAGATGAGATCAGACCTCAGACTCGATGTGTGGCCACACGTCACAGTTACTTTACAGCAATTTGTTTAATATTGGGTCATCTAAATTAACTTTTCAATGTGCAGCTCTCAAGTCCCGAACCATGCAAGCCAGTGGTGACAGCGGCGAGGAAAAAACTTCACCAGTTGGCAAAAGTGAAGGATAAAAACCTCAAGAGAAACTATGCTCAGTTGGGCACGACCATTTCTCCTATATATTAGAGGTGTGAACCTACACTGGTCTCACGGTTCGGTTACAATTATCATGCCATCGATTCGGTTCAATTCGATATCTCAGTGCATTGGTGATGCTTTCCATTAGGCATGGGCCGGTATAAGATTCTGACGGTATGATAACCAGGGCTTGACATTAACTTTTTTGATCACCAGCCAGTGTGGCTAGTAGTTTTCCAACATTACTAGCCACTCGCCATTTTCACTAGCCACAATTTTGTTGTTGGGAAAATATATTTTATATGCATAAATTCGACTTTGGCATCCTAAAATTACTTGATGTTGACTTTGTTCACATGCCTCCTCATTCATTTCGCTTTTTTGTGTATGAACTACCTTAATGTTTATGAGAAAATGGGTTGTGGTTTCAGAGTGCTGCATTGCAATTCATTTTTAGGGCTTTTCAAGGCTCAATACTAAGGATTTACCTAATTTATCTCTGACCACAATAAAAATAAATAAATAATTATTTCTTAGCCACAAATGTTAACATGTCAAAACATGAGAAATATAGCTGTATACATGCTCTTTTTATTCAACAAAACCTTTCTTAAAAAACAATTACATTTAAAAAATAATCATTGCCATTTAAAACTATGCACAGTAGCCTAGTCTGTCCAGGCTAAAAGTCTCTCAGATCACTAGTTAGTTAACTACACATACATAGGGGGTTAATCTCCTATTAAAGCAATGTTAATCTAAAAATGATAATTAAACAGGTGATCAGGTGAAAAACACACCATGTGTGATAATGGAAGGATGATCACGCGTGACGCGCACATAATCTGTTCTCTTCAAAGAATCGTCTCTTCAAACCGCAACCGCTGCTGCTTACAAAAAGACATCTTTTAGAAACATCCGGAGCTTTTGGAAGCAGCAGGATTTGTGAGTGCATGAGCATCACTCCAGTCTATTTCAAAGAGAACCGATCGCAGCAGTTGCGTTTCCAGTCACTGTTGCTTCGCGCCAGGAAACAAGAGCGCGCATGCTTTTTAAACCGTCGCGCGCGTCACATCACCTGTGCGCGCCAGTGATCATCCTCTCATTCGGAATTCATCGGTTTTCCTTTGCTCGCGCAAACGCTATTTTATCGGTCATGCTGCTTCTCGATTCTAAAATGACATTTGCACGTATATTGGGCCATCTTTAATGTCGAACACTGCTTTTAAGAAAACTATAATTTAAAAATTATCTTCAACCAGCCAAAGTGGCTAGTGAGAGTGGTTGTCTAACCCGCCACAGCTCAAATCTACCCGCATTTGGCGGGTTGGCGGGTGTTAATGTAAAGCCCTGATGATAACCTTGGATATAAATATCACGGTATTGTGGTTACAGCTCTAAAGTATATTCTTTTTAAATGTCTGGGTAAAAAATAAAAACTTTTTTCCCTTTTAAACACATTATATTTTAATTTGGGAAACATTTATAATATTTTGGAGCAGTGAGCATGTCAGGCTGAATAATTCAAATGATTCACTGACTTCTGCTGTCCTCATTAGTTTTAAAAACACTGATTTATTTACAATTTAAAACGGCATTGTTGAATTTTTTTTTCGCTGGAGATACTGTTGTCCTAAATAAACGAAAAAAAAATGTAAATAAAAAATTGTACTCATACCTTAGGAACGGCATAGCAGAAAATTATGACGGTTTTAAAACCTTGGCTTTTCCAAACCTCGGTATACCTTGAAAACAGCTATCGTCCCATGCCTACTTTCCATACACAATTTTAGATTTTACTTTATAGGCGCTGTTCACCGATGAGTGACACTGATAAGCGGCAGCGGCGCAGTGTTGCCAGATTGGGCGATTTTCGGCGAGTTTTGGATAATTTTTTGGCTGGAATCAGTTACATCTGGCAACACTGCAGTGTTGATCTTAGCTGATCCATGATAAACGCGGTGGAGAAAACTCGCACGCTCACATCTATATCCTGAAGTATCGCTGTAACAGTCTAGAGGAGAGGTAAAGTCACGCCAGCAGGTCAAATGGGCCACAGTGAGAGAGAAATGGAGTTTACTTTCATTCTCTCAATCGCAGTGAAATAGGGGCTTCTGCTGAAAGACTGTCCAGCAAACACACATGCAGTGAAACTGTGCAGAGTTTCTGAGTTTTTAAGTAGTTGGAGCGTTTGCCTCCCTCACCATAGTAAGCTATGGCAACATAGCGCATATGAGATAAATGACGTCAGTACATAATAACTGGTTATGATTATTACTGAACCGATACCGAATTATCCGCGTCTGCATCACGGTGCACCGAAGAAACAATGAATTTTGACACCCCTAATAAATATATACATTAGATGTCACCTACCCTGGAAGGAATGTGTCAATAGAGCCGCCATTTTAGTACAGGGTAGCACTCCTTTGAAATGAATGCGGGACCAAGGTTCAGTGGAGGACTGTGGCCACCCAGAGCCAGAGAAATACACACATATCTATGATCAGGAGTTTTCCCGGTGGTCAGTATGCACAATGTTTTTGAAATTACGAAAATAATAATTTTCTACATCGATAGATAAGTGACTGCATGAGCAATCCTGACAAAGAGTGTGTGTGTTTGTGTATTATGTATTATTCTCCCTCCTTGTTTAAATTGGTCTAATCCGTGTCCTGAAACACCCCCCCCCCTCCTGCTTTCACTTCTCGTTCTGACGGAGGGAGCGATTCCTTTGTGAATGAATCTCCGTTATGAACGACTCGTTCTCTTAGCCGACAATAATACAAGTTTCTAACAGCGCAGCATCTTGTTGTTGTATTTCATTGTTTGCTTATTTTATTCAACAACACTAGCATAAGCCGAGTGTTTAGAGCAAGTTGGTGCTGCTTTGCCTTATGGTCAGTGCAGTAAGTGAATGTAGTATCATCAACACTTGTTGAGCACAAACATTCGGAACATAAAAACGTAAAAAAATGAAATCTTACCTGTGAAATGTTCTGCCTTTGTGCTTTGTTTTCTTTGTTTGCTCGTTACTACTGTACAGTTACAATCAGAATTATTCAAGCCCCTGATTTATTAGCCCCCTGTTTATTTTTTTCCCCAATTTCTGTTTAACGGAGAGAAAAAAAATGTTCAACACATTTCTAATCATAATAGTTTTAATAACTCATCTCTAATAACTGATTTATTTTCTCTTTGTCATGATGACAGTAAATAATATTAGACTAGATATTCTTCAAGACACTTCTATACAGCTTAAAGTGACATTTAAAGGCTTAACTAGGTTAATTAGGGTAACTAGGCAGGTTAGGGGAATTAGGCAAGTTATTGTATAATGATGGTTTGTTCTGTAGACTATTGAAAAAATATATAGCTTAAAGGGGCTAATAATATTGACCTTAAAATGGGTTTTAAAAAATTAAAAACTGCTTTTATTCTAGCCGAAATAAAACAAACAAGACGTTCTCCACAAGAAAAAATATTATCAGGCATACTGTGAAAATTTCCTTGCTCTGTTAAACATCATTTGGGAAATATTTAAAAAAGAAAAAAAAATTAAAAGGGGGTTCAATAATTCTGATTGCAACTGTATATCCGTACACAGCACTAAAGTCCAGCATCTTCACGTTGGCACTAGGGATGCAACGATTATAGATTTTGGTTGTACGATTATAGTCTGAGAAATAATCACGGTTTCACCGTTATCACGATTATTATGCATTTATTAATTTCAAAACATGACTAGTTTAGAAAATCATATGAAAACTCCTTATATTTTTAAGTGTTGTTTATTGCTGCTCAGTAACCAAATAATAAAGCACATACTAATATTAAAAACAAACAATAGTCCAATTTTTTTTCTTTGTGCTTAAAAATAAGTGACATTTTTGACATTTAAACATAAATAACTTTTACGTTGTAAATAAATGACAGAACAATGAGAAAATAAATAAAAATGAGAATAAAAAAAATAGTATTTGTCTAATGCAAGGCTCGAAATTCACTTTTTTAATTGGTAGAACTGGTGCTCCCAACTTCAAACATTTAGGAGCACCAGAAAAAATTTAGGAGCACCCACCAAAAATGAATGAACACCACTACATATTGTATATTAACAGATTTATTGTATTTGAAAACATCAATCAGGACTAACAAAAATGAAACAGAAATTAACTAATTCTATTATGACTGATTGATATTTGTGCAATAATTCCAAAATTAATGTCTAATATTTATAAAATATTAATGATGACTCTGATGACAATAATACTAACATTGTATTACATTTCTCATTATCATGCTGCCTTGAATGTGCTTAAATGTGAGTTATCTGCATAAAAAGTCCAACTGTTACATTGACTTAAATGTATGGTTTGCGTCAAGCAAAAATGAAGCATTGCAGTTAGAAATATACATTTTGCACTATTATTTTTATACGTATATACTTTACCAATGTCCCTATTGTATAGTCTTTGACTATACAGTGTTAGATTTTACATTTAGCGTCCATTTGCACTGAACACGCAGTGAATGCAACACATTGAGATTCGGGCCATTAAACAGCTGATCCACTCCGAGTTTTCCGGCACTCTCTGAAATCACTCGATTGATCTCAGCTGCCGGATTAACTTTCTTTCGGATTAACATGCGCTCATCGGCGCCATTATTTGTAAACATTGTTTGCAAACCTGTGTACTTCTCATTGCTTCTTCCCCAAACTTCAGCCGTTTGCAGTTCTCGCAGTCACACATCTTTCTGTCATCTCAACTAGGTGCGGCTGAAAAGCGTGAGCACGTTGCGTCGCGTGCGCGTCCCTCCATTGGAAATAACCAATTTACACGAGCTTGCCTTAGTTAATAACCTTATTAATAGTTAATCCAGTGTGCGACTGTGCGTGGTTATTAGTCTCGGTGTACAAACTAGCGCTCAGTTGGCATACCTTTGTTTGGTTGCTGCAGTTTTGTTCTGTGCAGAAACGCGGTGTTGAGAAGCCTTTACGATTAATTAACCGTGACAAATTAAAGCGCGGTTAATAGTGAAACCGGTTAATCGTTGCATCCCTAGTTGGCACACTGTCTTGACTAGTGCGGTTGAATGACATTTCGTCACTTTAGAATTATAAGGTTCTATCTAACATTTTTGTCAAAATGGAGTTGACACATTCTTATTAATTGACAACTTATTTGCATTATGGGATGTTTTTTTTTTTTTTAAGTTGTTTATATTTTAAGACTTTTTATTTAAAAAACAAATGCTACACACATACTGTTTGCTATGGAATTCAAAAACTTTGAAGCTCCATATCTCAAAATCATTCAGAACGCAGACAGAACCAAGGTGACGATTTGACCTGGGGAGCACTGTACAAATGTGGCGGCGCTATTGACACAAGCTCAGGGTCCATATGCGATATCTAGTGTAAATATAAGCATTTCTCCTATGGCCAAACGTCTTGCGCAGAAATGCAGCCTAGGCGCCAGAGGCTGGAGAACGCTGGACGTCTGCGAAGACTCGTCTGTCCCTGGAGCATCACCGGAATCAGTCTCATGCTCTCCACTCCTCCATGACCACCACAGCAGCTGCTCAGGGTACGGCCTGGTCCAGGATTGTGGAAACCTTGGGATCATCTCTTCACAGGTCTTGGATCGCATCAGTGGCGCTGCATAATCTCTGAGGGCATCGGGATGAGTACCCCCAGGTGGAAATAGAGAATAAAGAGAATAATTAGCGTAGCTGCTGTTCATAGTGTATATAAACGAGATGTGTGTGGCACACTCATGCATCATACCACTATGTCATGCATTGAGTGTTTGCTTTGCTAAAAAGATAGGTCTAGTGTTGAACTGAGAGAGTGTGTCTGAGCAGGGCCGTAGCAACCGGGGAGGACGGGGGGGGATACGTCCCCCTCACTTTTAGAGACCGACAATTTAGAAAGAGGTGATTAATAATTATATGAACGTAAACTTTTGGATCTCATTCAGCTGTCCCCCCCCCTTTTTTAAAATGTCCGCTACGCCCCTGTGTCTGAGCCTCGGACATTATCAGGAAGGCTATTCCAGAGTTTAGGAGCCATAAATGAGAAGGCTCGACCTCCTTTAGTAGACTTTGCTATTCTAGGTACTACCAGAAGCCCTGAGTTTTGAGATGGTAAAGAGCGGGTTGGGTTGTAGCGAGACAGGAGGTTGGTGAGATAAACAGGAGCTCGATTATTTAAAGCTTTATAGGTAAGAAGCAATATTTTGTCATCAATACGAAACTTAACAGGCAGCCAGTGTAAGGAGGATAACATTGGGGTGATATGATCATATTTTCTAGACCTGGTAAGAACTCTGGCAGCTGCATTTTGTACTAACTGAAGTTTGTTAATAGAGGATGCTGGGCAACACACACACTCATCTATACACGCATACACAGACATTTATACAGTACATTTACTCAATCACACTCACACTCATTCATACTCATACACACACTCATGGGCGTGAACACATATACACCCACACATACATACACACACTCATATATATACTGTCTCAAACACACACACACACACACACTAACATACATTTGATTCATGCATACACACACACACACTGAGAGAGAGACATTCATACAGTACATTCACACATACTGTATACATTCATATACACATACACTCATACATGCGTGCACACACACACTTTCACTCCCTCATACACACACTCGTATATATTTTATCACACACATAAAAACGCACAAACATACATATGATTTATGCACTCATACACGCACACTCTCACAAACGCATAAACTAAAATACATTTATGCATACACACACATTCCTGCATGCAAACACTCACACTCGTGCACACACACATTCATGCACGCAAACACACATAAATTCATTTAGCTGAAAAATCCTACATAGTTTCTGCATTCTAACAGGTTTTGTTGACTGACAATCGCAAAAAGTGCACACACACACACACACACACACACACACACACACAGAGCAGTTCAATAATAACAGCCCCTTGCTAATGTTCCTCTGTAATCATCTGTCAGCTGAGGATCAGAGCTACAGTAGCAGCAGATGATGTGTGATAATGAATAAACACTGACAATCATCAAGCACATGTGTGTTTGTTCCCAGCAGATGCTCTGATCCATACATCACCACAATACTGTACTGCTGTTTAACCCTCACACACTCAAAACTAGAGAGGGTATATAACTCAAACCTAACAGGGGTCACTGGATTGCTTTAGACATATAGATTTGTCAAATAAATCAAGAAATTAACCCCAAGTAGCCAAAGATTTTCTTATGGAGCTAGTCCTTAAAAATCCTTTCCATCTGAATAAAAGATCAGAAACCCAGTTCTGGAATGAGGGGGGTAAAGGGGATTTCCAATTGTTAAGCACTAGTCTTTTAGTCGCCACCATGAAAGACTTTTGCACTGTTTGAGGGAGAGAAGATGTGTTTTGTGAGTAGCCAAAGATGGCAAGTTCGGCATCTTATCTATTCGGCATCTTATCATCTTATCATCCTTATCTACCGGTCTGCTAAAAGCCTTGGAGTACCAGAATATGTTTAAATATGCCCCACTTATCATGGCCAAACCTCCTCTGCGTCAAGTGATCGGCGTGACCCACGGCGCATGCAACGCGCGTAGCTGTGCATTTATACTTCTGCGCGCTGTTTCTGTTGCTCTGCAATAACACTTCTGAAACACTAGCTGGCAGTAGGTGTTTATGTTCCTCTGGGTCGAGTTTCGTCACTGGTGTTTTGTTTTTTCTGAACACTTCCTTAATGTACAAGTGGCTCAAACTCGCTCATTTTGAGGCAGGAACCGGCGGACGTGCAGCAACTTTAATCATAAGGTAAACACAAAACAACAGTCTCCATCTGGAGCTCCTTCATGGGTCTCCACACTTGTAAAAAATCGCTCCATCAGCGCACGCGGCTCTCGGTCCCGCCCACACTTGTCAGTGCTACCAAGTCGACTAATCACAGAGCGTGTAACGTGTAGTTACATTTTTTGAGAAGTGAGCGTCAGCGACGGCCACGGCGAGGGCTATCTATGCGTCCACGCGTAGGCCGCGCCGTAGCATACGTGTGCGCTTGACGCAGAAGTATAAATCAGCCTTTACAAGCACTTCCACCCCCCTGCCTGCACTTCAGTTCGCAATCCCCCCTGCGCTCCACAACTTGAGCCCCCAACAATAATTCTTGCGGGGGGGCCCACGCATTTTGCGTTGCGCCACTGCACAATCTAAAGTAAGAGACAGAGCCAAAAGGCGTGAGCAACCGTGTCTTGCATCTGTCGCACATTGGTGAGACAGAAGGAAAGATTTTATGGAGCTTGGCTTTAGTGTAGTGTAGACGATGTATGACCTTGAGTTGAATCAGTTGGTGTCTGCTGTTGACTGAACATGACTGTATTGACGTCAAACAATTGTCCCATGTGTTTGCAGAGAGTTTGATTCCCAAATCTTTTTCCCAGGCAACTTTAAATCTCATAGAGGATACTGTAACACACTGTTCAAATAAACACACACATTTAGGAATAAAGTGTCTAGAATCAGGGGGCTTCGTAAAGATATCATAAAACACGTGTTTTTTTTTCTGGACAGAGGTCCAAATTAGGAGTTTTACACTTCACAAAATGCCTGATTTCCAAATAACGGAAAAGGTGTGTATGAGGGATATCAAATGTTTTTCCTTAATTGGCTGAAGGAAGCAAAACGCCCCTCAGCATCAAGATCTTTGGTAAAACACAAACCGTTTTCCCTCTAAACATAATAAGTTTTATCAGTCCATGCCGGTAGGAATGAATGATTCTGACAGATCCATGCATATACAGAGGTCTTGTCTGTGTCTTTAATGCTGGTTCTCTCCGCCCACCGTTCCCACGTGTCTGTCAGAGTGTGTCTCAATCTCCACCTCGGCTGCGTCAGATAAACAGCACAGTGACAGACATGAAGGAAGCAGATCTCACATAACATCTGTGAGAAATACGACAGTAAGAACTTTCCCAATCATTATTTGATGTACGTGTTGTGGAGTTGCAATGATGAGTCACACACAAAGTCATTACAAAGTTCACACACACACACAGACACACACACTCACACAGCACTCGTTTAACTTTTCACTGTTTTTGCATGGTGAATGTGACAGGATACAGGTTAATATCCACTGCTGTATGGATATCCGTGATGTTAATGTACAAATTAAACCTGATTTAACATCCACACACCGGGATTAAAGCGTCTTCTTGTATAATTGTTCTGACATGCGGCTGTGCTGATGAAGACGGTAAAATCGCTGTGATTCATTTCAAACATGCACTGATTTAGAAACGTGTTAAACTCGTGAAACTCATTCATGATCACATTTGATGATGACTGATGATCACAGAGAGCTGAACAGAGCTTTTAATCCCAGTTGCTTTGTGCACGTCCTGCCTTGTTGATATGATTATATGCGTTACTACGGAGACATGTTAATACGCGGCTGTCAATCAATTCGGTGGGCGGGGAAACCACACTCCTACATCACGCTGTGGTGGGCCTCAAAATGGGAGGGATTTGGATCCTATTTTTAAAAGAGACTTAATGTGTTTCTATCACTCCAGTATGACTGTGGACACACTATACTACACACAGCTCTGTCCAAACTGCTCACAGAAGAGAATTTTCATCATAGGTGCCCCTTTAAATGCAAATGAGATTGAGCTCTTTTCAGAAGAGGGCGGAGCTACAGATGGCGACAGATGTAAAACAGCAGTGTGTGTGTTGTCAGTGCTGCTCAGGTGTGCATGTGTGCTTCAGTGTGAGTGTGTGCTTCATCTAAACCTCCACATCTATAATCCTCTTAGTCTATGCTGACGTCAGGGGGGCCACTGGCCACCACTGTGGAGTGTGGAGGTGAAGTGGATGAAAGTGAAGAGCGGGGGAGTGGGGGTGAGGGGGTTCGCAAATGAAAGTTAAAAGCGGGGGGGGGGGGGGGGTCAGTTGTCGTGGGACCTTGATAATGTCTTTGGGGTCCCCCTGAATATATGGGCCCTTAGAATCGTCCTAACTCCACCCCCAACCCCCCTAGCAGCGCCCCTGGCTGACATTATTTTCAGCAGCTCAAACACTCTAATGGACAGTCGGCTGCTTCTCACTCAGGGCTGCTGTTTATGCTAATGAGATGCAGATATGGGCACTGGTGGGCGGGGCTTTCCCCCTCTGATGACACGTACAAAGGGAGAATGTCAATCAAAGTGTTTCATTCATCAAGTCTGATTAGAACAAACACAATTAACTCATGTTGAGCATTAGAGGCTGGAGATATTCACACTGCTGACACACACACACACACACACACACACACACACACACAACTGTGCTTAAACCCCACATAGGAGTCATTTCTGCATAATAGGTGCCCTTTAGAGCTGTTTTGGCTCTAAGATGCAACATTTTAGACTGAAATGACAGCGATGATCATCTCACACACACACACACACACACACATTTAATCTTTCACTCAGCCTGATCATGATGAATGTGTGTATGGCCATTTGAGAAAGGAAACTTGGACAGTGGAGCATTGAGTTATTATACAGGAATGTCCACCTGAGTGTCTGACACATGTGCAGTACTTTCATGATCACTGCTCTCCTCCTCTGGTCTCCAGCACCGCTGCTGAGATGTGGTGTGTGAGAGTGTATCAGTCAGGTGTGTGTCCTCAAACGTCTCTGTTTTCATTCAGGAAACATGTGAGGGCTCAGACAGAAACAGCCCATAATAATGACAGAGTCCAGACTCTCCTGACCGGCAGTCGAACAGGCATTATAAAAGAGTGAGTGAATAATGGATGCTGCTCATCAAACATAGACCTGTGTGAGTGTGTGTGTGTGTGTGTGTGTGTGTGTGTGTGTGTGTGTGTGTGTGTGTGTGTGTGTGTGTGTGTGTGTGTGTGTGTGCGTGTGTGTGTGTTTGTTTGTGTGCATATGTCTGTCTGTGTGTGTTGTGTTTTTCTCTGTGTGTTTTTCTGTACATGTTTCTATGGCTGTTTTTATTGTGGCTGTGTGTGTGATGTGTTTGTGCATCTGTGTGTGTGTGTTTTTATGTGTGTGTTTGTGTTTATGTGCATGTTTTTGTGTCTTTTTATTGTGGTTGTGCGCGTGTGTGTTTGGTTGTGTGTGTTTTTTAATTGTTTCTATGTGTCTGATATGTGCGTGTGTGATTTGTTTTTTATTTTGTGTGTTTGTGTGTTTAATGCTGCTTGTGTTTTTTTATTGTTTGAGTGTGTTTGGTTTGTGTGTGTTTATTTGTGTGCGTATTTCTGTGTGTGTTGTGTTTTTTATGTGCATGTTTTTGTGGTTGTGTGTGTTTGCTTGCGTGTGTTTTTTGTTTTGTTGCTGTGTTTGCTTTGTGTGTGTTTGTGCGCCTTTTGTTTGTTTTCTGTGATGTGTTTTTTGTTTGTGTGTGCGTGTGCTTTGGTTGTGTGTGTGTGTTTTTTTTTATCGTTTGAATTTGTGTGTGTTTGTGTGGTGTGTTTACTTGTGTATTGTTTTTTGTGTTTGTGTGTGTGTTTGTTTTTGTGTGCTTGTTTTTATTGTGGTTTGGGTTTGCATTTGTGTGTGTTTGCATGCGTGTGTTTGCGTGCATATGTCTGTGTGTTGTGTTTTCTTGTGTGTTGTGTATTTTTGTTTTTGTGTGTGTTTGTTTTTATGTGCATGTTTTTGGACGTGTGTTTTATTGTGTTTGTATTTGTGTGTGTGTGTGTGTGTGTGTGTGTGTGTGTGTGTGTGTGTGTGTGTGTGTGTGTGTGTGTGTTGTGTTCTTGCTGATTTCTGCTGTGGTGTTTTCTTCAGATCCTCCATCAGACGCTGAGCTGCTGCTGCTGCTGACTGAACAATTAATGATGCGAAGGCGTCAACACACACACACACACACACACACACACACACACACACACACACACACACACACACACACACACACACACAGATTCAAACATACACATGTGAACATACCCAGAACAGAAGAGCACACATAAACACATTCAGATCATTTACTGTGATCAGTACTGTTGGACTGTGAAGAGACTTTCAACCAGCACAACAACACATGTTTCTGCAGACGATCAGCTACTGCTGCTGTAAATCTGAAGTCTTCTCTATATTATTGGGAAAAAGTCTTAAGATAAAGAAGCTGAATAGTTTTCTGAACATTGTTCCAGCATTCAGACAACATAAACACAGTGAAGGAGTATCATGATAATGTTACTGGAGGAACGTTCATAATCCTAAAATAACCTCTCCAGAACTTCCTGACAACATCCCGTTAAACTCCACGATGTTGTGTTAAATATTATATCAGTTCCAGTCTGAAATATTCAGGCATTAAAATGTCACCCTGTCGAGGCTGAAATACGTCTCTCAGATATTTTAGCAGAGCCAGTTTATTTCAGCATAACAAGATATTTTCACATGGTTTCAGAGGAGAAACTTTCAGATGAGAACATGAAATCTCTCTGTACGCTGCAGAAACTCCTGCTCTTCCTCAGTGTGTGTGTGTGTGTGTATGTCTGCTTTTCCACTACAAGTATTGAAACATGATTGAAGATCTAGTCTAGAACTAGTTTACTGAAAAATAAAGTCAGATTTTGCTTGAAACAAGCAAGCATATGTCAAAATGGTGTTTACGTTATCTCTTTATTTCAGAAAATTTTGCATTAATATTGTTGTGGAAATCAGACAAAATGCTGAGCAAGAAAGACAACTGTAAAAGTGTTCAATATCTATACTATTGAATATTATTATTTGACATTTATGATATAATAAGCATTTACCTAGGTTAGGAAAAGTATATTTTGGGTGCGTTTTAAATGTTTACATATTAAAATGTGTGTCTTTTCACTGATTTTAAGACAATTATAATGATGTTACACAACATTTGAGTACTCTCAACATTTTAAGCATTTCTTTAAGGTTGTGAGCAAACTAGTTCAGAAAATGACATTGATGAGATTTGCTTTTCAGCATTTATGTTAATGTAAAATGTAATTTCAGCAGTTGTGTTACCGTAGCAACTATAGAATTACCACAACAGATCAGTTACTGTAATTGTGGTTACCATAGCAACTATAGAATTACCACAACAGATCAGTTACTGTAATTGTGGTTACCATAGGAACTATAGAATTACCACAACAGATCAGTTACTGTAATTGTGGTTACCATAGCAACTATAGAATTACCACAACACATCAGTTACTGTAATTGTGGTTACCGTAGCAACTATAGAATTACCACAACACATCAGTTACTGTAATTGTGGTTACCATAGCAACTATAGAATTACCACAACCGATCAGTTACTGTAATTGTGGTTACCATAGCAACTATAGAATTACCACAACACATCAGTTACTGTAATTGTGGTTACCGTAGCAACTATAGAATTACCACAACACATCAGTTACTGTAATTGTGGTTACCATAGCAACTATAGAATTACCACAACACATCAGTTACTGTAATTGTGGTTACCGTAGCAACTATAGAATTACCACAACAGATCAGTTACTGTAATTGTGGTTACCATAGCAACTATAGAATTACCACAACACATCAGTTACTGTAATTGTGGTTACCGTAGCAACTATAGAATTACCACAACACATCAGTTACTGTAATTGTGGTTACCATAGCAACTATAGAATTACCACAACAGATCAGTTACTGTAATTGTGGTTACCGTAGCAACTATAGAATTACCACAACACATCAGTTACTGTAATTGTGGTTACCGTAGCAACTATAGAATTACCACAACAGATCAGTTACTGTAATTGTGATTACCATAGCAACCATAGAATTACCACAACAGATCAATTACTGTAATTGTGGTTACCATAGCAACTATAGAATTACCACAACAGATCAGTTACTGTAATTGTGGTTACCATAGCAACTATAGAATTACCACAACAGATCAATTACTGTAATTGTGGTTACCATAGCAACTATAGAATTACCACAACATATCAGTTACTGTAATTGTGGTTACCATAGCAACCGTAGAATTATCACAACAGATCAATTACTGTAATGGTGGTTACCATAGCAACTATAGAATTACCACAACAGATCAGTTACTGTAATTGTGGTTACCATAGCAACTATAGAATTATCACAACAGATCAATTACTGTAATTGTGGTTACCATAACAACTATATAATTACCACAACAGATCAGTTACTGTAATTGTGGTTACCATAGCAACCGTAGAATTATCACAACAGATCAATTACTGTAATTGTGGTTACCATAGCAACTATAGAATTACCACAACAGATCAGTTACTGTAATTGTGGTTACCATAGCAACTATAGAATTACCACAACACATCAGTTACTGTAATTGTGGTTACCATAGCAACTATAGAATTACCACAACAGATCAGCTACTGTAATTGTGGTTACCATAGCAACTATAGAATTATCACAACAGATCAATTACTGTAATTGTGGTTACCATAGCAACTATAGAATTACCACAACAGATCAGTTACTGTAATTGTGGTTACCATAGCAACTATAGAATTACCACAACACATCAGTTACTGTAATTGTGGTTACCATAGCAACTATAGAATTACCACAACAGATCAGTTACTGTAATTGTGGTTACCATAGCAACTATAGAATTACCACAACACATCAGTTACTGTAATTGTGGTTACCGTAGCAACTATAGAATTACCACAACACATCAGTTACTGTAATTGTGGTTACCATAGCAACTATAGAATTACCACAACAGATCAGTTACTGTAATTGTGGTTACCGTAGCAACTATAGAATTACCACAACACATCAGTTACTGTAATTGTGGTTACCGTAGCAACTATAGAATTACCACAACAGATCAGTTACTGTAATTGTGGTTACCATAGCAACTATAGAATTATCACAACAGATCAATTACTGTAATTGTGGTTACCATAGCAACTATAGAATTATCACAACAGATCAATTACTGTAATTGTGGTTACCATAGCAACTATAGAATTATCACAACAGATCAGTTACTGTAATTGTGGTTACCATAGCAACTATAGAATTATCACAACAGATCAGTTACTGTAATTGTGGTTACCATAGCAACTATAGAATTATCACAACAGATCAATTACTGTAATTGTGGTTACCATAGCAACTATAGAATTACCACAACAGATCAGCTACTGTAATTGTGGTTACCATAGCAACTATAGAATTATCACAACAGATCAATTACTGTAATTGTGGTTACCATAGCAACTATAAAATTACCACAACAGATCAGTTATTGTAATTGTGGTTACCATAGCAACTATAGAATTACCACAACAAGTCAATTACTATAGATCAGGGGTGTCCACACTCGGTCCTGGAGGGCTGGTGTCCTGGAGAGTTTAGCTCAAACCCTAATCAAACACACCTGAAGCAGCTAATCAAGCTCTTACTAGATAAACTAGAAACTTCCAGGCAGATGTGGTGAAGCAAGTTGGAGTCCCTCTAGGACCGACTTTGGACACCACTGCTATGGATGTTGTGTTACCATAGCAACTATAGAACAACCACAACCAATCAACTACTACAGTTGTTGTATCACCACAGCAACTATATAATTACCAAAACAGATCAATTACTATAATTGTGGTTACCATAGGAACTATAAAATAACCGCAACACATCAATTACTATAGATGTTGTTACCATAGCAACTATAGAACAACCACAACAGATCAATTACTACAGGTATTGTATCACCATAGTAACTATAGAACTACCACAACAGATCAATTATAATAATTGTGGTTACCATAGCAACTATAGCATAACCACAACACATTACTGTAATCGTTGTTACCATAGGAACTATAAAATTACCACAGCAAATCAATTATTTTAGATGCTGTGTTACCATAGCAACTATAGAACAACCACAACAGATCAAGTACTACAGTCATTGTATCACCATAGCAACTATAGAATTACCAGAACAGATCAATTACTTTAATTGTGGTTACCATAGCAACTATATAACAACAACAACAACAACAACAGATCAGTTACTATAGATGCTGTGTTACCATAGCAACTATAGAATTACCACAACAGATCGATTACTACAGTTGTTGTATCACTATAGCAACTATAGAATTACCACAGTAGATCAATGATAATTCTGGTTTGTATAACAACTATAGAATTGCCACAACACATTACTATAGTTGTTGTTACCCTAGCAACTGTAGAATTACCAAAACATTACTATAGTTGTTGTTACAATAGGAACTATAAAATTACCACAACAAATCAATTACTGTAGATGCTGTGTTACCATAGCAACTATAGAATTACCACAGCACACATAACTATAATTGTTGTTACCATAGCAACTCTAGAACAACCACAACAAATCAATTACTATATATGCTGTGTTACCATAGCAACACCACAACAGATCAATTACTGCAGTTGCATCACCATAGCAACTATAGAATTAACACAACAAATCAATTACTATAGATGCTGTGTTACCATAGCAACTATAAAACAATTACAACAGATCAATTACTACAGTTGTTGTATATCACCACAGCAACTACTGAATTTGCGCAACAGCTTGATCCAAGTACTAGTGTGGTTCAAAAGCAGTGTAGTGTTGTTCACTGTAGTAGTTTTGTCCTGTGGTTTGCCTGCTGTAGTGCTCAGTGTTGACTCTCCGCGACCCGCTGTGTGTTCAGAGGCGCTGCTGGGCGGAGACACGGAGAGATGATGAGGATGATGATGATGCTCCTCTCCTCATCTTCATCTCACACTCCTGCAATATCACAATGACGGGCATCAGACACGCGCGCGCTCTCTCTCTCTGTCGGCGAGAACGCTCATCTCTTTGACTCTTATCATGACGCGCTTTGACACGATAATCGCGCTCGACGCTTCAGATGAACACCAATGACAGGCAAATGTCACTTTCACGCAGAATGGTGAGTGATTGTGTGCTTTCAGCTCTCAGTGTGATTACTGCTGTTTCTGTGGTGTATTTGGTCTCGTGCGTTTCAGGATCGCTTCAGTTTCTAGCTCGAGCGGTGTGTGTTGTACTTCAGTGCTCGGGTTTATTGTGTTTTACGGCTTCGCACATGTTGCTGTTCGCATGTTTTACTAGAGTATATCTCATACAATACTATAGAAAGTCCGATCTAGTGTATAAGTCGATAAAAATCTGCTAAGAGAAATAAATGCAACATCCTTTCATCAGTTAAGTGAACATTTCTGACACATGATTTTATACAGAAGACTTGTTACACGATTACTCTAAAGTAAATTGCATGAGCACTTTTGACTGTAATAGTAAATTGCATTGTTTCTTTAGACTACAGCAGTAAATTGCATGAGTACTTCTGACTGTAATAGTAAATTGCACGATTTCCTCTGACTATAAGAGTAATCGCATGAGCACTTCTGACTTTTATGCTAAAAAGAAATGAAAATCTCTCAAGGTGACCTCAAAGTTGCGAGTGATTAAGTCAGGAGCTGGATAAAAGGGCTTGCTGTATGCACAAAAAAATCTGCTTTTATTGTTTTACATTAGCCTTTAATATGTGAATTACATTATATGTTAAACATTTTAGATCAAGAAGAATTTGATTAAATGTTAAATTACATTTCCCAGAGATGGGTTGCAGCTGGAAGGGCATCCGCTGGATAAAACATGCTGGATAAGTTGGTGGTTCATTCTACTGTGGCGACCGCTGATTAATAAAGGGACTAAGCTGAAAAGAAAATGAATGATTTAAATTACATTTTGGCCCTGAAATACTGATCATCTGAAATCGCTATACTTAATAATAATAATACATTTTATTTATAACGCGCTTTTCTAAAACCCAAAGCGCTTACAAGAAAGTAAAAACAAAGCACAGTAAAACAATAAAATATACAAAAAACACAGTAAGAAGAAAGGGCTATCACAAATTAAAAACAGTCCTAAAAAGATGAGTTTTAAGAAGCTTCTTACTTTGCCTCTGTCTCTTATATTATAAGTATATTTTAGCCGTTTGTCAGAAAGAAGTTTTTCCATCATTTCAAACAGACTCACATTCAGTTTGATCAGACTTTCTTTTCCATATTTTAATAAGTTCAGCTCTGAACAAGAGTTTTATTACTTTTTATTACTATTATTTTACACTGAATGACACATAGTCTTATATCTCATACAATACTATAGAAAGTCCGATCTAGTGTAGACGTCCATAAAAATATTTAAAGAGAAATAAATGCAACACCCTTTCATCAGTTAAGTGAACATTTCTGACACATGATTTGATACAGAAGACTTGTTACACGATTAGTCTAAAGTAAATTGCATGAGCACTTCTCACTGTAATAGTAAATTGCACGTTTTCCTCTGACTATAAGAGTAATTGCATGAGTACTTCTGACTGTAATAGTAAATTGCATTGTTTCTTTAGACTACAGCAGTAAATTGCATGAGTACTTCTGACTACAACAGCAAATTGCACGATTTCCTCTGACTATAAGAGTAATCGCATGAGCACTTTTGACTTTTATGCTAAAAAGAAATGAAAATCTCTCAAGGTGACCTCAAAGTTGCGAGTGATTAAGTCAGGAGCTGGATAAAAGGGCTTGCTGTATGCACAAAAAATCTGCTTTTATTGTTTTACATTAGCCTTTAATATGTAAATTACATTATATGTTAAACATTTTAGATCAAGAAGAATTTGATTAAATGTTAAATTACATTTCCCAGAGATGGGTTGCAGCTGGAAGGGCATCCGCTGGGTAAAACATGCTGGATAAGTTGGTGGTTCATTCTACTGTGGCGACCGCTGATTAATAAAGGGACTAAGCTGAAAAGAAAATGAATGATTTAAATTACATTTTGGCCCTAAAATACTGATCATCTGAAATCGCTATACTTAATAATAATAATACATTTTATTTATAACATGCTTTTCTAAAACCCAAAGCGCTTACAAGAAAGTAAAAACAAAGCACAGTAAAACAATAAAATATACAAAAAACACAGTAAGAAGAAAGGGCTATCACAAATTAAAAACAGTCCTAAAAAGATGAGTTTTAAGAAGCTTCTTACTTTGCCTCTGTCTCTTATATTATAAGTATATTTTAGCCGTTTGTCAGAAAGAAGTTTTCCATCATTTCAAACAGACTCACATTCAGTTTGATCAGACTTTCTTTTCCATATTTTAATAAGTTCAGCTCTGAACAAGTCTTTTATTACTTTTTATTACTATTATTTTACACTGAATGACACATAGTCTTATATCTCATACAATACTATAGAAAGTCCAAACTAGTGTAGACGTCCATAAAAATATTTAAAGAGAAATAAATGCAACACCCTTTCATCAGTTAAGTGAACATTTCTGACACATGATTTGATACAGAAGACTTGTTACACGATTAGACTAAAGTAAATTGCATGGCTACTTCTCACTGTAATAGTAAATTGCATTGTTTCTTTAGACTACAGCAGTAAATTGCATGAGTACTTCTGACTGTAATAGTAAATTGCACGATTTCCTCTGACTATAAGAGTAATCGCATGAGCACTTTTGACTTTTATGCTAAAAAGAAATGAAAATCTCTCAAGGTGACCTCAAAGTTGCGGGTGATTAAGTCAGGAGCTGGATAAAAGGGCTTGCTGTATGCACAAAAAATCTGCTTTTATTGTTTTACATTAGCCTTTAATATGTAATTACATTATATGTTAAACATTTTAGATCAAGAAGAATTTGATTAAACGTTAAATTACATTTCCCAGAGATGGGTTGCAGCTGGAAGAGCATCCGCTGGGTAAAACATGCTGGATAAGTTGGTGGTTCATTCTGCTGTGGCGACCCCTGATTAATAAAGGGACTAAGCCGATAAGAAAATGAATGAATTAAATTACATTTTGGCCCCGAAATAATGATCATCTGAAATCGCTCTACTTTATAATAATAATAATAATAATAATAATAATAATAATAATAATACATTTTATTTATAACGCGCTTTTCTAAAACCCAAAGAAAGTAAAAACAAAGCACAGTAAAACAATAAAATATACAAAAAACACAGTAAGAAGAAAAGGGCTATCACAAATTAAAAACAGTCCTAAAAAGATGAGTTTTAAGAAGCTTCTTACTTTGCCTCTGTCTCTTATATTATAAGTATATTTTAGCCATTTGTCAGCAAGAAGTTTTTCCATCATTTCAAACAGACTCACACTCAGTTTGATCAGACTTTCTTTTCCATATTTTAATAAGTTCAGCTCTGAACAAGAGTTTTATTACTTTTTATTACTATTATTTTACACTGAATGACACGTAGTCTTATAATACTATAGGAAGTCCAATCTAGTGTAGAAGTCCATAAAAATATTTAAAGCTAAATAAATGCAACACCCTTTCATCAGTTTTAGAAAGCAAAGTGAATGTAGAAATCAAAGTGAACATTTCTGACACATGATTTGATACAGAAGACTTGTTACACGATTAGTCTAAAGTAAATTGCATGAGCACTTTTGACTGTAATAGTAAATTGCATTGTTTCTTTAGACTACAGCAGTAATTGCATGAGTACTTCTGACTACAACAGCAAATTGTACGATTTCCTCTGACTATAAGAGTAATTGCATGAGCACTTTTGACTTTTATGCTAAAAAGAAATGAAAATCTCTCAAGGTGACCTCAAAGTTGCAAGTGATTAAGTCAGGAGCTGGATAAAAGGGCTTGCTGTATGCACAAAAAAATCTGCTTTATTGTTTTACATTAGCCTTTAATATGTGAATTACATTATATGTTAAACATTTTAGATCAAGAAGAATTTGATTAAATGTTAAATTACATTTTGGCCTCATCTGAAATCATAGTTATCATCTGAAATCTTTGCCTCTGTCTCTTATATACAGTTGCAATCAGAATTATTAAACCCCCCTGTTTATTTTTTTCCTAATTTCTGTTTAAGAGAGAGCAGATTTCTTCAACACATTTCTGCACATAATAGTTTTAATAACTCATCTCTAATAACTGATTTATTTTCTCTTTGTCATGATGACAGTAAATAATATTAGACTAGATATTCTTCAAGACACTTCTATACAGCTTAAAGTGACATTTAAAGGCTTAACTAGGTTAATTAGGGTAACTAGGCAGGTTAGAGTAATTAGGCAAGTTATTGTATAATGATGGTTTGTTCTGGAGACTATCAAATAAATATATAGCTTAAAGGGGCTAATAATATTGACCTTAAAATGGGTTTTAAAAAATTAAAAACTGCTTTTATTCTAGCCGAAATAAAACAAATAAGACTTTCTCCAGAAGAAAAAATATTATCAGACATACTGTGAAAATTTCCTTGCTCTGTTGAACATTATTTGGGAAATATTAAAAAAAGAAAAGAAAAATCGAAGGGGGGCGAATAATTCTGATTGCAACTGTAAGTATACAACAAGAAGTTTTTCCATCATTTCAAACAGACTCACACTCAGTTTGATCAGACTTTCGTTTCCATATTTTAATAAGTTCAGCCCTGAACAAGTCTTTATTACTTTTTATTACTTTTATTTTACACTGAATGACACATAGGGGAGCGCGGGCCACAAAGTAACGCGGGGTTAAATGCAACACAGAGTTTTAAGGTATTTGCTCAGTGTTAGCCATGGCATGCTTCAGAGGTTTTCACCAATTATTATTATTATTATTATTATTATTATTATTATTATTATCCTTTATTATTATTGAAAAAGTTCTGCGAAATTAGTATGAGAAACACAGGAGAAACCATTTTTGCAGCATGAAAGTATTTTTTATTATAGTGGATATTTTTTTATTTTTAAAAACTCTGTGAAAGTATGTCAGTAAATTTTGATATTATTGTGATCACCGTCTTCTAGGCTAAAAGATCAACCATGTTGAAAGATGTGACTGCTAGCCAGCTTTGAGGAAAACACGACACAGCGGGGTTAGTTAACAGGGTGTTATAATTAAGCCACACACTGTTGGACACCAATTAAACCAACAAAATATGTTGAATTTTGAGTGTAATGATGAGAACTTTTCTACTAAAATGTTTTTAATTAAAAATTTTTTTTTTTTATAGGAAAAATTATTTTATTGTTAATAATGCAAATAAATGCACTGTATAATAATGGATAATAATGCAAATAAATCCAGATGTGTTCATCCAACAAATAAATAAAGAAACATTTTATTCTATGTAGAATAAAAGAAAAATGAGCCAATTACTGAGGAAATACAGCTACTATTTAAAGTAAACAGAAATTAAATTAATTGTGTGAAACCTGCCTTTTTCAGCACGTGTTACTCCTAACCCCCTGTCTGTTACATCTTGCCCCGCAGGTGGGGTAAATAGTAACATTTATACTCCTGGCACTTTTGGCAATACTGCACAGAAACCACAGATCCGGCGATCATGATTTCAGTGCTCAGTTGTAGGAGAGGCGTGTGTGGTGTTGGTAAAAAAAATAGGGTTTGTCTAACCCAGGGGTGGGCAAACTCTGTCCTGGAGGGCCGGTGTCCTGCACGGTTTAGCTCCAACTCTAATCAAACACACCTGCTTCTAGATTACTAGTGCTCTTGAACAGTGGTTCTCAAAGTGGGGGTCGGGACCCCCCGAGGGGTCGCGGGACAATGAAGGGGGGTCGCCTGGTCATTTCCAAAAATCTAATTATTTTTATTAAACCATAAGAGCTACCATATTTTATCCATAACCTACAGAAAAAAATAGTCGTTTACAGTTACTATATACTATATAGTTACTAGTTCTATTGGATTGTGACCCCTGGGGTAATTACATTATATTAAAGCCACAGCAATAGCGTCAGATGCAGCAGATTGATTTTGTAACACCAGGTTAAACTTTCTGGCACATTTACAGCACTGACATACATTAAAATAAAATTTAACGAAGAATAGACTTGGGTCTATTGGTGTGTGTGTGCCATTGCATGCAAGATTTCTGTATTCATAACCACCTCAGAGGATATTGGGGGGTCGCGAGTCACTGGCATTGTTATTTGGGGGTCGCAGGCTGAAAAGTTTGAGAACCCCTGCTCTTGAAGACACTGATTAGCATGTTCAGGTGTGTTTGATTAGTGTTGGAGCTAAACTGTGCAGGACACCGGCCCTCCAGGACTGAGTTTGCCCACCCCTGGTCTAACGCCATTACTTTGTTCATTATTTGGCCAAAACAAAAAAGCGTTACTTTGTGCCCCGCTCTCCCCTAATGCAAAAGGAACATGACTGTAATCCTATTTCTAGAAGTTTAACTTAACAAAAGTTATTTGAAATATATTGGAGGGACTTTATTTGTAGTGAATATACTTTCTATATGCATATGAAAACTCACTTTGGTAAATTGGTGGATGACAAAATGAGATGTCTGGTGTTTGATCAGCTCTTTTATTTAAAGCGGACTATGGAAATCCTTTAACCACGAGATAAAAACACTAAAAACAATCAAATGCGTCTGTGCAGGTTTTTGGCTGAACATGTGTGTGCTGGATCATCTACTTAAATGATTAAAGTGCACATGACATTCATACTTACAGTGTTTATTTTGCTAGTACAGTTTATTTTGTTAATCTTCACTGTCCATCTGCTTCCGCTCTGAACAGCAGTCCTTCTCTGAGGACTCTGATTGGGCGAAATATGCTTAGCCACACCTCTCTAAACATTCATTCGTTCATTTTCTTTTCGGCTTAGTCCCTTTATGAATCTGGGGTCACCACAGCGGAATGAACCGCCAACTTATCCAGCATATGTTTTACACAGCGGATGCCCTTCCAGCTGCAACCCATCTCTGGAAAACATCCATACACACTCATTCACACACACACACTACGGCCAGTTTAGTTGATCAGTTCCCCTATAGTGCATGTGTTTGGACTGTGGGGGAAACCGGAGCACCCGGAGAAAACCCACGCCAACACGGGGAGAACATGCAAACTCCACACAGAAACGCCAACTGACCCAGCCGGGACTCGAACCAGTGACCTTCTTGCTGTGAGGCGATCGTGCTACCCACTGTGCCACTGTGACGCCCGCTTCTCTAAACAATACACTGTTAATGGTTTTTGTAAATGATACCGTATTTAAGTGTCATATCAACTGTGTTTTACTTTAGGACAGTTATGCAGTATGTTACTGTATTTATTATGCAGTTGTAAATGACTGTATATTGTACAGTAAACATATACAATATTGTAAATGAATGTACTGCAAGGTAAATGGTGCTGTAAATACAGTATGTTTGTTGTAATTGATTTACAGTAAGTTACTGTAGAATCTACAGGAAATTGTTAGCAGTTTAGTAAGGTTGGGCTGATAGACGATGCCATCGTTCATCGCTGATGGTTGATAGACATGACGATGCTGAGGCAGCATCGCCGATTCTCCGCCCCGCCCTCGTCGCAAACCCGCTCATGAAAAACACACACTCAGCCCCCGTTTACACTAATACAGCTTAGTATAATAATGGCATTTTAGAATGAAACGATTCACGTCCACACTGGCGTTTCTGAACAGCCCTCCGTCTGCTGAAAACACACATCACGTGACCACACACACACTGTCATGCACTCGTCTGAGCTCCAGAGAGCAGTCAGTGCACGTCGGACAGTTTATCAAGGATGTCCTGCTGGATGGCGTCTGACTATAGGTGTTAAACGTGTCACAGCATCAGTACACTGCTCCAATCTTTCGCTTGCACATTTGTACTTAGTCATTTCAGACACTGTCGGTCGGTTGCTGTTGGTTGTGCACCTTTTTACCAACCAAGTTTGTGGACGCCATTATAACGACACAGATCACTCTGCCTACTCATGCCAGAGTCCTGCGGGAACAGTGATTGACAGGTGCTAATTTGTGTGTAACTTCTCTTTATTTATTTATGATTTGGTTATGGGTAAAACAAAGACCATGCGGGTCAGCTAGTTGAAATGGTAGGCTACAAATGATTAATTCATTATGAATTAATTAATTCATTCAATCATTCATTTTCTTTTCGGCTTAGTCCCTTTATTAATCTGGGGTCGCCAAAGCGGAATGAACCGCCAACTTATCCAGCATATGTTTTACGCAGCAGATGCCCTTCCAGCTGCAACCCATCTCTGGGAAACATCCACACACTCATTCACTATGGACAATTTAGCCTACCCAATTCACCTGTACCACATGTGTTTGGACTGTGGGGGAAACCGGAGCACCCGGAGGAAACCCACGTCAACACGAGGAGAACATGCAAACTCCACACAGAAACGCCAACCTGACCCAGCCGAGGTTCGCACCTGCGACCCAGTGAGGCAACAGCACTACCTACTGCGCCACTGCGTCGCCCCGCTGAACATTCATTCATTCATTTTGTTTTCGGCTTAGCCCCTTTATTAATCTGGGGTCGCCACAGCGAAATGAACCACCAACTTATCCAGCACATGTTTAACGCAGTGGATACCCTTCCAGCTGCAACCCATCACTGGGAAACATCCATACACACTCATTCACACACACACACACACACACACACTACGGACAATTTAACCTATCCAATTCACCTATACCACATGTGTTTGGACCGGAGCACCTGGAGGAAACCCGGGAGAGAACATGCAAACTCCACACAGAAACTCCAACCCAGCCGAGGCTCGAACCAGAGACCTTCTTGCTGTGAGGCGAACGTGCTATCCACTGCGCCACCGTGCAGCCCTCCGCTGAACAATTAGAGTTATTTCACAGCTACAACAGTCAGAAATCACATCAGAACACAACAGGAGGAGGAGGAGATGTGGAGGACACTAGTGCTACACACAGGAGACGCTTGAGGAGGACACACACCTGACTAACACACACACACACAACATCTCAACAGTGGATTCAGCAGCGGTGAGCAGTGATCACCTCATTATATATTAGACAGTAATGCACAGTGTAAGTGGTCAGTATTTCCTTATATATCTGTTCTGCAGTATCCCTGTTTTTCAGCACACTCACTGTGGTGTGTATTAACGCAACATTCTCCCTCAAGCCTGTGTGTTGGATGGAGTCTAACTTTAGGAAGAGAGACACCAAAGTGAGGACAGAACACGTATTGTTATGTATTGAGTCTGCAGCAGTTTGTGTAAATCCTGAGGTTTTATGCGGTGCAGTGAAGGAGACTCTAAAGAAGCCTGGACTCATGAAGGCTTCAGACGAGGCTTGTGGGATTGTTTGGTTTGTCTGGCGCTGACATTAAAGCCGTATGGATCAGCGGTGGGCCGAGGCGGGTGTGTGGGAGTGTGTGTGTGTGTATCCACCACCTTTAAACACAGGGATGAGCTGAAGGAAAAAGAGCAGTCAAGACCAGTGGTGTAAAATAAAGAATTACTCAAATTAAAATTAGTGCAACTGAGTAGTTTTTTTCTCAGTAATTTAGTCGTTTTAAAAATGTGTTCTTTTATTTTTCTGAGTTAAATTTATATATATACACACACATACACACCGGCCACTTTATTAGGTACACCTTACTAGACCCGGGTTGTACCCCTTTCACCTTCAGATCTGCTTTAATCCTTCATGACAGAGATTCAACAAGGTACTGGAAATATTCCTCAGAGATTTTGCTCCATATTGTCATGATAGCATCACACAGTTGCTGCAGATTTGTCGGCTGCACATCCATGATGCCAATCTCCCGTTCCACCACATCCCAAAGGTGCTCTATTGGATTGAGATCCGGTGACTGTGGAGGCCATTTGAGTACAGTGAACTCATTGTCATGTTCCCCCACACCATTACACCACCACCATAAGCCGGAAACATTGATGGATTCATGCCTGAACTAGTCTGCCTTGTATCAGCGGTTCAGGCTGGTGGTGGTGGTGTAATGGTGTGGGGGAGATTTTCTTGGCACATTTTGAGTGGACAAATCTGCAGCAACTGTGTGATGCTATCATGTCAATATGGAGCAAAATCTCTGAGGAATATTTCCAGTAGCTTGTTGAATCTCTGCCACCAAGGAATAAGGCAGTTCTGAAGGCAAAAGGGGTCCAACCAGGTACTAGTAAGGTGTACCTAATAAAGTGGCCAGTGAGTGTACAGTATATATTTTATTCAGTGTATTCTTTAGTATATATATTATTAAAGGTATGTGAGTTGTCACTGGGGTGGTACCTTTCCAAAAGGTACACATTTGTGCTATAAAGGGTCCATATTGGTACTTCAAAAGTATATATTAGTACCTAAAATATTTAAGAGGAACACTTTTGTATTTTTTAGGGATACAAATATGTTCCCTTGAGGTATTAATATGGACCTTTTAGGTACAATTTTGTACCTTTTCAAAAGATACCACTCCAGTGACGACTTGCGTACCTTAATTTCTGAGAGAGTATATTACAGTGCATCCGCATAGTATTGATATCGCTTCACTTTTTCCACATTTGTTTATGTTACAGCCTTATTCTAAAATGGATTAAACTCATTTATTTCCTCAACATTCTACACACAATCCCCCATAATGACAATGTGAAAATAGAGTTTTTGAAATTGTTGCAAATTTATTAACAATAAAAAAGCTGCTAAATCACATGTACATCAGTATTGACAGCCTTTGGCGTGAAGCTCTACATCGAGCTCAGGTTCATTCTGTCTCCACTGATCATTCTTGAGATGTTTCAGCAGCTTCATTAGAGTTCACCTGTGGTCAATTCAGTTGATTGGATATGGTCTGAAAAGGCATACACCTGTCTATATAAGGGCCCAGGGTTGACAGTGCATGTCAAGCACAAAGCAAGCATGAGGACAAAAGAATTGTCTGTAGACCTCCAAGACAGGATTGTCTGGAGGCACAAGGCTGGGGAAGGTTACAGAAACATTTCTGCTGCTCTGAAAGTTCCAATGAGCACAGCGGCCTCCATCATCCGTAAGTGGAAGATGGAGAACCACCAGGACTCTTCCTAGAGCTGGCCGGCCGTCTAAGCTGAGTGATCGGGGGAGAAGGGCTTTAGTCAGGGAGGTGATCAATAACCCGATGGTCACTCTGTCTGAGCTCCAGCGTTCTTCTGTGGAGAGTGGAGAACCTTACAGAAGGACAACCATCTGTGCAGCAATCCACCAATCAGGCCTGTATGGTAGAGTGGCCAGACGGAAGACACTCCCCACCTGGAGTTTCCCAAAAGGCATCTGAAGGAGTCTCAGACCATCAGAAACTAAACTCTCTGGTCTGATGAGACTCAAATTGAACTCTTTGGAGTGAACGCCAGGTGTTACGTTTGGAGAAAAGCAGGCAGCGCTCATCACCAGGCTAATAGCATCCCTACAGTGAAGCATGGTGGGGGCAGCATCATGCTGTGGGGATGTTTTTCAGCAGCAGGAACTGGAAGACTAGTCAGGATAGAGGGAAAGATGAATGCAGCGATGTACAGAGACATCCTGAATGAAGACCTGCTTCAGAGTGCTCTTGACCTCAGACTGGGGTGACGCTTCATCTTCCAGCAGGACAATGACCCAAAGCACACCACCAAAATATCAATGGAGTGGCTTCACTACAACTCGGTGAATGTCCTTGAGTGGCCTAGCCAGAGCCCAGACTTAAATCCTATTGAACATCCCTGGAGAGATCTGAAAATGGCTGAACACTGTCGCTTCCCATCCAACCTGATAGAGCTTGAGAGGTACTGCAAAGAGGAATGGGCAAAAATCCCCAAAGACAGGTGAGCCGAGCTTGTGGCATCATATTCAGAAAGACTTGAGGCTGTAATCGCTGCCAAAGGAGCATCAACAAAGTATTGAGCAAAGGCTGTGAATACTGATGAACATGTGATTTTACAGCTTTTATTTTTAATAAATCTGCAACAATTTTAAAAACTCTTTTTCCACATTGTCATTATGGGGGATTGTTTGTAGAATGTTGAGGAAATAAATGAATTTAATCCATTCTGGACTAAGGCTGTAACATAAACACATGTGGAAATGAAGTGCTATCAATACTATCCGGATGCACTGTATGGGGGTTGTAGGATGCAGTTGCTAAGATGTTCTGACTGTTGCTACTGTATATAGTTATGGTGGTTGTTAGGGTGCTCTGGTTGTAATTGTGGCTCAGGTTATTGTTGTTGTGTTGTGTTATGGTTGTGTTATGGTCGTGGTCCTCCAGATTAAGCGTCTGCAGTGTCTCTGAAGCGGTTTTGCCTCCCGTCTGTCAGACGAACAAGCTCATACACGCTGACATTTCCAGCGACTGTGTGTCCTGATGGCTTTACTGAGGACTTTTCACACCATGAATTATTCATACAAACATCACTGTACGCCACGCATAATTCTGAGGGATTAGGCAAATTGAAAACCTGCTGGCAAAGGTGAATTATACATTAGTCAGTGTAATTAGGCCATGTCATCTGCATCTGTAATTGATTATTTGATTGGAATGTTTAATGGGGGCTGGTGAAATCTGAATATTTACAGATAATGTGATGAGAAGCGAATGCTGTGCTAATGCTAAAACGCAGAGTGACAGATGAACTCCTGAGAGACGGCAGAAACTACTGCTGTAATTTCAGATGTTGAGTGTTTTTTAACCCCGTCTGTTTACATGCTGCATCTGCTTCAATCAATATGACGAACAGAAGCCAATAACTGTGTGCGTGCTGATAAACAGATGCAGGAATTATGAAAAAGCTGAAATAGAAAAGCAACATGTTGGCTTTGAACAAAACACAACATAAAGTTTGCCAAAAAAACACGTGTTATTTCTCACTCTGAAGTTGCTCTTGTAAATCTGAAGAGATGTGCTGGAGCTCTTAACTATTAATCACGGTGCAAAGACCCAAAACACTTTTACCAGTCCTGAAACACATTTACAATGACAGATTCTTCATGGAAAGGGAATGTACCACACACCGGAAAATATCCGCTTATGCATGACTAGACACCAATGACTGTATAAAATATGCGACAGCGCCATTTTCCATTAAATAGTGATGTGCGAATCGATACTAAAATATTAATATCTCCAATAGCAGCTTTGTATGTTCTAGAATCGATCATCTTATTAAAATATCGATATTTCAGTCATTTGGAGCAAATATGTAGTTTATTGGTGTCACGGTCACCAGCGAGATCTAACCACTAGAGATCGCTGGTACACACACACATTCACAAGGACTACAAATCTGCTGGTATAAGGACTACATATTCAGTCATGCCACTCACACTCACCTGATGCTAGTCACCACTGATTGCAAACCCTCAGCTGAAGCCACTCAAGGACTGATTCATTGCACTATAAAGTCAGCACTCAAACACACAATAGTTGCTGAGTCTTGTCTACTGTTTAGTGACACCACAACGCGTTTTCATTTACCTTGTCTTGCCGTGTTTTGAACCTAGCCTTGTCCTGTTATATTCCTGTCTGCTGCCTGCCTTGTGACCATCTGCCTGTTATTTTGACCACGACTCTGGATTGCCCTTATACATCTGTTTGCTCCTGTTCTGATCATTGCTTGCCTGACCATCCAGCCAATAAACCTGCATGTGGATCCTCACCCCTGTTGTCAGCGTTTTATCCTTGGTAACAATTGGAAATAGAAATACAGTGGAAACTAACCACAATTACCCTGGTTTATCTGAATAATGCCAACTTAGTTGGAACTACTTGTTCTTCCGCCTGCAAAGTCATGTGCGTAATATGGCACAATACAACTGCAGTCAGATCACGCTAGCTAGCCAGTAGCCACTCAGTCCGCTGGCACATGTTGTTCAATTACTCTGTCATTAGATATGGGCGACCGCAAGCGAAGTTATGTGTGGAGCTACTTCACTTCCATAAACTCAAACGGTGCAGTTTGTGACACGTGTAACAAACAGTGAGGTACTGTGGTAAAACCACAAACCTAATCAAACATCTACATAGAAATCGCAAGACAGAATATGACAACGTCACGACTAGGCGGTCAGAAGAGGAGGAAAGGAGAGGCACAGGTGCTGCTAGAGCGAGACAGACATCGCTTTCAGAGGCACTATCCAGGTACAGAGGGAGAAAATGTGGCGATGGGGCTGTATTTTGGGGGCTTGGGTTTTTTGTGACAATGATAAAACAACGGAAAAAGGTTCAAAACACTTTCAGGGGAACCGGATTAACATGTCACTAAACGTAGAAGTGTGAAGGTTTTAAGATGTTCAGGCAGGCGTTTTAAGATAGACATGCTCAGATGCTGTCAATATGTAAGTTGGCTTTTTTTGTATGATAATTCTTCATCAATAAACAAGAATAACCCGTAATAAGTCTCGTATTCAGTATGAAGTGACACTTTAAGTACACTACTTGCTACTTTAATTTCCCAAACAGTCATTTTTGGGCAAAGTATCGGTATCGTTGATACTCGTCTTGATTTTACTTGGTATCGGATCGGATAGGAAATCAGTGGTATCGCACATCACTACCATTAAACGCTGTGAAGGAAAAATCGCCTCGTGACGAGCACAAACTGTCGCAAAAGACTGCTGAAACTGGAGCCTGGGCATGCGCAGAAGGACTGCCTGATGGAGCCAGAGGAGGAGCTGCGGAATCAAACTTCCAACCAAACGCTTGTACATCAAATCAGCCACGCCCCCCGAACTGCTCACTTGACCGCCGGTGTCTGCACTATAACAAAGCTAATGTACACTCTGCGTTTACATAGGAGCCTGCGTTTGCTGTTTTATCAACACAAATGGTTGTAATAACGTTAACAAAGGTGAGGATTTATGGGAGTGTTCTTACTGTAAAGTGTTTTGGGTTGACTTCTCCAATTTCATTAAAAAAATCTTATTTCCAAACTTTTGTATTTCCCCAAAAATTGTATTCTTTGGTTACTCTCTGAATGTAGATCCTTCTCATTGTTAATTTATTGCTTTTTTTGGAAAAATTTTACATCCATAAATGTAAATTTTCAAAGAAACACCCTTACTTTTTTATTTTCAGAAAGGACTTTGATTTATATGTGAACTCTTTAAAAGACTCTAACAATTGCATTGCATGTAAAACTCTCGCTTAGTGTAAATCATTTAAACTTGTTTATTCATTCATTCATTTTCTTGTCGGCTTTGTCCCTTGCGGGGTTGCCACAGCGGAATGAACCGCCAACTTATCCAGCACGATTTTACGCAGCGGATGCCCTTCCAGCTGCAACCCATCTCTGGGAACTTAAACTTGTTTAATTTGCTGGAATTTTATTTATGTAACCCTCTTTGTGTTCTTGTTCATATTGTCTCTTTGTAATGTTCTTTCTTGCATAAAAAAAAAAAAAGGTGAGGTTTTATATAATGAAGATTTAACTCGCGGGCCAATCCGGCTCGGATGCGGCGGCAGCATCGGCTCGCTAATGGCCGCCGCATCTGGCCCGATTGTCTCGGGCAGTGAGTCCATAGGCATCCGGAGTAGGTACAGCAGACGGAGTCGGGCCGAGGGGTAAGTCTCCAGCAGGCGAGAGTCTAGCCGGAACTGGCCCGAGTGTATTTGCTATCTGGGTGGTTATGCGTGTATCAGCAAACTGCTAAAGCCCTGACCTTACCAAATAAACCGTGTTCCACCAGATCCTGTATGTCAGAAACTCTAGTTTACTGCTGAGCAGCTCATTTTATCATGGTAAAATAACACAGAAATGGAATAACAACACTTCAGTCTCCTGCTGAAGCTCCGACGTCTGCTTTGAGAAACTCAATCACAGCTGTCAATCACGATGACACGCCCAGCATTAAAATACTGCTCAACACATACAAATATGAAGGTCTGCACCTCTATCAGCTGATAACCAGTGCCTTAACTGACCAGAACCATCTTTCAGAACATTTTATTGCAAGTGTAATTAATTTAGTTATTTGGGATTATGTCTTCTTCATTAACACGGAGGAGGCGGGCTTTATGACTTGTACTGCAGCCAGCCCCCAGGGGGCGATCTAGCGGCCGAGACCTTCACTCAAAAACTGGCTTGTGGCACACTTGCTAGACACAGATTAACACGAGTCAACTATCAAAATCATGGTTTGACCAACTGCGATAACATCGTCTTGTCATTTAGAGATATTCTGAGAAAATATCAGCGTGAGAGTATGTAGAAACATGTAAACGCAAGTACATGGAGACAAGTTTACACGAGTCCACAACCACAGCACAGCGTATGCTGACTGATAAAGATATCAAACCCGACCTCAACATGTGTAGTTCTGAACAGCTCAGTTAGACAGGTCGCTTGATACTCATGCTGAACTTTTTGACTTGGGTTCCAATCCCATTGATGACATGTCAGTTATAATGATTTCTTTACATTCGTTTTGGTTCTATACTGTTCTGCCTCACAAATATTAAGATCAATAGTGTTTACACTGACACCAAGTAATAAGAATATATATATATGGTCTGGGCATGTTTTGTTGCTGTGAAAAAGTGATGAATCTGCCAATCTGCAAACACAAATAGTTTACATCTGGAAAGGGTCACCAGCTAACAAGGACACCAGTTAAACCGTAACACCGGCTTCGTTCAGTTTACTTTTAAGAGTCCTCATGCAGATGTGTACACCGTGCAGACTTGACATCATGTCCACCATTACAGAGTGCGAGTGGCCCTCGTTAAAATATTGAACCCATTGATGCAGTATGTCTGGTGTTTCCGTCTGGTCTGCGTAACCACACGTAAAGCAAAACCGCGTTAAGCTGCTCATGTGTTTGCCACAAAACGGGCAAAACAACCCTTGACCACAGTCCATGTTCGGTCACCATACACTTTATTTACGCCATGTACTCCACAACACCAATTTACCGCACTCACCACCAACGACAACACTTTTCACCGCATCCCTTCCGCTGTGTGGTACATTCCCTTTCCGTGAAGAATCTGTCATTGTAAATGTGTTTCAGGACTGGTAAAAGTGTTTTGCGTCTTGTTCATTTTTTTTCTAAAATCTAAATGTGTTTCGTCCTTTAATAAAATGGTTTCTCCTCTTTAATTGTGTCTTATGACAGATAAAAATGTTTTCCAAAATATACATTTGTCTCGAGCTTCGTAAAAGTGTTTCACACTGTGGAATGTTGTTAAACACTAATAATAACTAGAATTGTACATTTCCTAAAGAAAATGTGAATGGGGTTTGCGTGGCAAATCGATGGGGTACAATGCATTTTAATCGGTTGCTAGGGTGTTTTGAGTGGTTACTAGGCAGTTTATGGCGGTGATAGGGTGTTCTGAGTGGTTGCTAGGTGGTTGCTAAGGCGTTGCTAGGCGGTTGCTAGGGTGTCCTAAGTGGTTGCTAGGTGGTTGCTAAGTGGTTGCTAAGTGGTTGCTAGGGTGTTCTGAGTGGTTGCTAAGGCTTTGCTAGGCGGTTGCTAGGGTGTCCTAAGTGGTTGCTAAGTGGTTGCTAAGGTGTTGCTAGGCGGTTGCTAGGGTGTCCTAAGTGGTTGCTAAGGTGTTGCTAGGTGGTTGCTAAGGAGTCCTGAGTGGTTGCTAGGTGGTTGCTAAGGTGTTGCTAGGCGGTTGCTAGGGTGTTCTGAGTGGTTGCTAGGTGGTTGCTAAGGTGTTGCTAGGCAGTTGCTAGGGTGTCCTAAGTGGTTGCTAAGGCATTGCTAGGTGGTTGCTAGGGTGTCCCGAGTGGTTGCTAGGCGGTTGCTAAGGTGTTGCTAGGCGGTTGCTTGGGTGTCCTAAGTGGTTGCTAGGTGGTTGCTAAGGTGTTGCTAGGTGGTTGCTAGGGTATTCTGAGTGGTTGCTAAGGCGTTGCTAGGCTGTTGCTAGGGTGTCCTGAGTGGTCGCTAGGCACTTACTGAGGCATTGCTAGGCGGTTGCTAGGTGGTTGCTAGGCGGTTGCTAGGGTAATTTGGGTGGTTGCTAGGCAGTTGCTAGGGTACCCTAGGTTGTTACTAGGTAAGCCTCACATACATGCTTGGTCATTTGTTTATACCTAGTAAGCATTTCTAGCAAGTTACAGCACTTGGCTAGTCAATATTAGCATGTAGCTAGTCACTGCTAGCATGTGTAGCAAATAGGAAGTTCCGTTTGCTAGCATGAGCCAAATGAGCCAATCCCCATGTCTCTACGATGTTCTGATGCTAAGATATAGCTGTTGATAAATGGTTGCTAGGGTACTCTGTTTTGTTGCCATGGGCGTGGTTACAGACTGAAGTTGGGTGTGGTTGGTTGCCTAAGTCAAATGAGCCAACCCCCAAGTCAATAGGACACTGCAATGCAAAGATATGCATCAAAGCCTATTATAATGGCAGTCTATGGAATAAGTTTGGGGGCGTGGCTTGTGAGCTTCATTATCATATTGAGATGCTCATTGGTTGTCTGAGTCAAATGAGCCAACCCCCATGTCAATAGGACACTGCTATGTAAAGATATGCATGTAGGCCAGTTATAATGGCAGTCTATGGGATCAGTTTGGGGGCGTGGCTTGTGAGCTTCATTATCATATTGAGATGCTCATTGGTTGCCCGAGTCAAATGAGCCAACCCCCAAGTCAATAGGACACTGCTATGCAAAGATATGCATAAAGGCCAGTTATAATGGCAGTCTATGGGATCAGTTTGGGGGCGTGGCTTGTGAGCTTCATTATCATATTGAGATGCTCATTGGTTGCCTGAGTCAAATGAGCCAACCCCCAAGTCAATAGGACACTGCTATGCAAAGATATGCATGTAGGCCAGTTATAATGGCAGTCTATGGGATCAGTTTGGGGGCGTGGCTTGTGAGCGTCATTATCATATTGAGACGCTCATTGGTTGCCCGAGTCAAATGAGCCAAGGCCCAAGTCAATAGGACACTGCTATGCAAAGATATGCATGAAGGCCAGTTATAATGGCAGTCTATGAGATCAGTTTGGGGGCGTGGCTTGTGAGCTTCATTATCATATTGAGATGCTGATTGGTTGCCTGAGTCAAATGAGCCAACCCCCAAGTCAATAGGACACTGCTATGCAAAGATATGCATGTAGGCCAGTTATAATGGCAGTCTATGGGATCAGTTTGGGGGCGTGGCTTGTGAGCGTCATTATCATATCGAGATGCTCATTGGTTGCCCGAGTCAAATGAGCCAAGGCCCAAGTCAATAGGACACTGCTATGCAAAGATATGCATGAAGGCCAGTTATAATGGCAGTCTATGGGATCAGTTTGGGGGCGTGGCTTGTGAGCTTCATTATCATATTGAGATGCTGATTGGTTGCCTGAGTCAAATGAGCCCACCCCCATGTCTCTATGACACTCCTATGTAATGTTATTGATGTGGGACATTTATAATGGAAGTCAATGAGATCAGCAATGGGACGTCCCAGCCCATGTTAAGTCAATGAGGCAGTTATTAAGGGTCCTTAAAAGGTTAGGGGGCGTGGCTTGAGAGCTTCATTATCATATTGAGATGCTGGTTTGTTGCTTGAGTCAAATAAGCCCACCCCAAGTCTGTATGACACTGCTATGCAATGTGATTGACATGTGACATTTATAATGGGAGTCAATGTAATGAATGGGAGTCAATGGGCCATGCTAAGTCAATGGGACCACTTTGGGACGTCCTAGCACCCCAGGGGTACAACTTATACCCCCTTTCGGGGTATGTTCCCACTTAGGCTGCAACCCCCTACAGATGTTGTGAATCCCATATGTCTAAGAAATTCACACTCGGCGCAGTGATTCGTCAAAATTCAGCTCCATGTTAAGTCAATGGGAGATTTGGACGATTTGGGACCCCCTAGCCCCCCAGGGGTACAACATTTACACCCTTTCGGGGTATGTACTTGTCCGGGCTGTAACCCTTTCGAGATGTGGTGAATCCCATATTTCTACGAAATTCACAAATGTCAATGTAACGCGTTGTCTTTTGTACTTAGTGCTATGCCGGCGGCTTCTAGGAAATGAATGGGAGTCAATGGGGCCAATGTAAGTCAATGGGACCACTTTGGGACGTCCTAGCACCCCAGGGGTACAACTTATACCCCCGTGCGGGGTATGTTCTCACTCAGGCTGCAACCCCCTACAGATGTTGTGAATCCCATATTTGTACGAAATCCACACTCAGTGCTGTGATTCGTCAAAGTTCGGCTCAATGTTAAGTCAATGGGATTTTTGGGGTCGTTTTTTGGCCCCTGCGGGGCCAAAAAACTCCCCACCCCTTATAAAAGTCATAGCACACCATTCCCGATAAGACCGGACGATTTGACCCCACTTTCAAGGGTCTGGGACGAAAACTGCGGGACGAGTTACGCGCCGAAAAAACGTACGGAAGAAGAATAATAATTATTATAACTAGAATTGTACATTTCCTAAAGAAAATGTGAGTGGGGTTTGCGTGGCAAATCGATGGGGTAAAATGAATCACTGAACTGCCCATTAGCAGTTATTGGGGAGAAATGGCAAAATTCATGTGTTTATGTAGTTGCTAGGGTATTCTAAATGGTTGCTATGCTGTGGCAACGCCATTTTAATTCGCGAAAACAAAAGCGATTTTATCAGCCTGCATCAAAACAACCCAAACCCTGTCTTTTTATGATATTCCTGTGCTGAAATAGGGCTTGGTTATATTGTCAAGTGGTTGTTAGGGTACTATATGTGGTTGCTAGGGAGTGTCTAGAAATTTGTTATGTCACTACTTAACACCGACTTGATAGGCCGAGTAAAACAAGCCCACCCCCAAGCTTCTACGACTCTCTAATCAAGATATCGATGTCAGCCATTTTGTGCCTATGTTAAGTCTATGGGGATTTTTGAAGGTCAGCCATTTTGTGCCAATGTTAAGTGTATAGGGAAATTTGGATGTCAGCCATTTTTTGCCAATGTCAGCCATTTTGTGCCTATGTTAAGTCTATGGGGATTTTTGAATGTCAGCCATTTTGTGCCAATGTTAAGTGTATGGGGAAATTTGGATGTCAGCCATTTTGTGCCAATGTCAGCCATTTTGTGCCTATGTTAAGTCTATGGCGATTTTTGGATGTCAGCCATTTTGTGCCAATGTCAGCCATTTTGTGCCAATGTTAAGTTTATGGTGTTGCTAGGTGGTTGCTATGGTGTTCTGAGTGGTTGCTAGGTGGTTGCTAAGGTGTTGCTAGGCGGTTGCTAGGGTGTCCTAAGTGGTTGCTAGGTGGTTGCTAAGGTGTTGCTAGGCGGTTGCTAGGGTGTCCTAAGTGGTTGCTAGGTGGTTGCTAAGGTGTTGCTAGGCGGTTGCTAGGGTGTTCAGAGTGGTTGCTAGGTGGTTGCTAAGGTGTTGCTAGGCGGTTGCTAGGGTGTCCTAAGTGGTTGCTAGGTGGTTGCTAAGGTGTTGCTAGGGTGTTCTAAGTGGTTGCTAGGTGGTTGCTAAGGTGTTGCTAGGCGGTTGCTAGGGTGTCCTAAGTGGTTGCTAGGTGGTTGCTAAGGCGTTGCTAGGTGGTTGCTAGGGTGTTCTGAGTAGTTGCTAGGTGGTTGCTAAGGTGTTGCTAGGTGGTTGCTAGGGTGTCCTAAGTGGTTGCTAGGTGGTTGCTAGGTGTTGCTAGGTGGTTGCTAAGGAGTCCTGGGTGGTTGCTAGGTGGTTGCTAAGGTGTTGCTAGGGTATTCTGAGTGGTTGCTAAGGCGTTGCTAGGGTGTTGCTAGGCGGTTGCTAGGGTGTCCTATGTGGTTGCTAGGTGGTTGCTAAGGTGTTGCTAGGTGGTTGCTAGGGTATTCTGAGTGGTTGCTAAGGCGTTGCTAGGGTGTTGCTAGGGTGTCCTGAGTGGTCGCTAGGCACTTATTGAGGCATTACTAGGCCGTTGCTAGGCGGTTGCTAGGCGGTTGCTAGGGTAATTTGGGTGGTTGCCAGGCAGTTGCTAGGGTACCCTGGGTTGTTACTAGGCAAGCCTCACATACATGCTTGGTCATTTGTTTATACTTAGTAAGCATTTCTAGCAAGTTACAGCACTTGGCTAGTCAATATTAGCATGTAGCTAGTCACTGCTAGCATGTGTAGCATACAGGAAGTTCCGTTTGGTAGCATGAGCCAAACGAGCCAATCCCCATGTCTCTACGATGTTCTGATGCTGAGATATAGCTGTTGATAAATGGTTGCTAGGGTACTCTGTTTTGTTGCCATGGGCGTGGTTACAGAGTGAAGTTGGGTGTGGTTGGTTGCCTAAGTCAAATGAGCCAACCCCCAAGTCAATAGGACACTGCTATGCAAAGATATGCATGTAGGCCAGTTATAATTGCAGTCTATGGGATCAGTTTGGGGGCGTGGCTTGTGAGCTTCATTATCATATTGAGATGCTCATTGGTTGTCTGAGTCAAATGAGCCAACCCCCAAGTCAATAGGACACTGCTGTGCAAAGATATGCATGTAGACCAGTTATAATGGCAGTCTATGAGATTAGTTTGGGGGCGTGGCCTGAAATCTTCATTAGCATATTGAGATGCTCATTGGTTGTCTGAGTCAAATGAGCCAACCCCCAAGTCAATAGGACACTGCTATGCAAAGATATGCAGGTAGGCCAGTTATAATGGCAGTCTATGGGATCAGTTTGGGGGCGTGGCCTGTGAGCTTCATTATCATATTGAGATGCTCATTGGTTGTCTGAGTCAAATGAGCCAACCCCCAAGTCAATAGGACACTGCTAGTCAAAGATATGCATGTAGGCCAGTTATAATGGCAGTCTATGGGATCAGTTTGGGGGCGTGGCTTGTGAGCTTCATTATCATATTGAGATGCTCATTGGTTGTCTGAGTCAAATGAGCCAACCCCCAAGTCAATAGGACACTGCTAGTCAAAGATATGCATGTAGGCCAGTTATAATGGCAGTCTATGGGATCAGTTTGGGGGCGTGGCTTGTGAGCTTCATTATCATATTGAGATGCTCATTGGTTGCCTGAGTCAAATGAGCCCACCCCCATGTCTCTATGACTCTCCTATGTAATGTTATTGATGTGTGACATTTATAATGGAAGTCAATGGGATCAGCAATGGGACGTCCCACCCCATGTTAAGTCAATGAGGCAGTTATTAGGGGTCTTTAAATGGTTTGGGGGGCGTGGCTTGCGAGCTTCATTATTATATTGAGACACTGATTGGTTGCCTGAGTCAAATAAGCCCACCTCTAAGTTTGTGTGCCACTGCTATGTGTGGTAGAATGGGAGTCTAGGAAATCAATGGGAGTCAATGGGCAATGTTAAGTGAATGGGACCTTT
>CAIGQS010000233.1:0-27305 GCA_903798195.1 Danio kyathit
TCACCCGTGGAGGAGCTGAAATGCTGCAGTTCTGAGTGCTGTTTTATCTCTGGATGAATAAAGCATGCCGCTTCACTTATAGTGCTTCTGCAGCAGCTCAGGCTTCAAGATGCATATATTTTTGAACGTGCAACCCTTTGGACTGAAACTGTGTTCAATTATTGATCGAAGCACATCACTGTAAACTTTCAATAACACACACACACACATATACACGTGTCCGCTGAATCTCTGAAAGGAGGGTTCGCCCTTTATATCATGAAGAATGACATTTCAGAGACTAGCTAAATTATCTTTATATATATTCATCACCCTCCTATGAATTTGTTTTTCTTTTCAAATATTTCCCAAATGATGTTTAACAGATTCAGGAATTTTTTCACAGTATTTGCTTTAATATTTTTCTTCTGGAGAAAGTCTTATTTGTTTTATTTCGGCTAGAATAAAGCAGTTTTTAATTGTTTTAAAAAACCCATTTTAAGGTCAATATTATTAGCCCCTTAAGCATATTAGTTTTGGATTGTCTCCAGAACAAACCACTGTTATACAATAACTTGCCTAATTACCCTAACTTTACCCTAATTACCCTAGTGAAGCCCAATAATATTTACTGTCTTCATGGCAAAGAAAAGAAATCAGTTATTAGAGATGAGTTATTAAAGCTATTATGATTAGAAATGTGTTGAAGAAATCTGCTCTCTGTTAAACAGAATTGGGAGAAAAATATACAGGAGGACGAATAATTCTGACTTGAACCGGCCATTTTATTAGGTACACCCTTACTAGTACCGGGTTGGACCCCTTTTGCCTTCAGAACTGCCTTAATCCTTCATGGCAGAGATTCAACAAGCTACTGGAAATATTCCTCATATTGACATGATATGTCATCACAGTTGCTGCAGATTTGTCGGCTGCACATCCATGATGCCAATCTCCCGTTCCACCACATCCCAAAGTTGCTCTATTGGATTGAGCTCTGGGACTGTGGAGGCCATTTGAGTACAGTGAACTCATTGTCATGTTCAAGAAACCAGTCTGAGATGATTCCACTTTATGACATGTGTTATCCTGCTGGAAGTAGCCATCAGAAATGGAGACACTGTGGTCATAAAGGGATGGACATGGTCAGCAACAATACTCAGGTAGGCTGTGGCGTTGACACGATGCTCAATTGGTACTAATGACCCAAAGTTTGCCAAAATATTCCCCCCACCATTACACCACCAATTCTGAGCCGACCATCCGAATGTGGCAGCAGAAATGGAGACTCTCAGACCAGGCAACGTTTCTCCAATCTTCTATTGTCCAGTTTTGGTGAGCCTGTGTGAATTGTAGCCTCAGTTTCCTGTTCTTAGCGGACAGGAGTGGCACCCCGGTGTGGTCTTCTGCTGCTGTAGCCCATCCGCCTCAAGGTTGGACGTGTTGTGTGTTCAAGATGCTTCTTCTGCAGACCTCGGTTTGTAACAAGTGCTTATTTGAGTTACTGTTGCCTTTCTATCAGCTGGAACCAGTCTGGCCATTCTCCTCTGACCTCTGGCATCAACAAGGCATTTGCGCCCACAGAAACTGCCGCTCACTGGATATTTCCTCTTTGACGGACCATTCTGTGTAAACCTAGAGATGGTTGTGTGTGAAATCCTAGTAGATCAGCAGTTTCTGAAATACTCAGAGCAGTCCGTCTGGCGCCAACAACCATGCCACGTTCAAAGTCACTTAATCCCCTTTCTTCCCCATTCTGATGCTCAGTTTGAACTGCAGCAGATCGTCTTGACCATGTCTACATGCCTAAATGCATTGAGTTGCTGACATGTGATTGGCTGATTAGAAATTTGCGTTAACAAGCAGTTGGACAGGTGTACCTAAAAAGTGGCCGGTGGTGTATATTGCTGTGTAATCTGTTGTTTTTGTCATAAATCAAGTACAATATTTCTGTCACATATTCTCATATTTCCATTTGCTTAATTTTCTGCTAACGGAACAGCAGCGGCGAGTCCTAATATTACATACAGAAATTACAGTTTTTTCTATTGTTTGGCTCATTTCTTGAAACAGAAATTACATTCTCAAAAATCTAAGATCATTTGGCAAAACAGTGTTACAGTTTAGCACAACACTATAGTTCACTTGCAAAAGCTCATATCGCTCCAAAAACAGTTCACTCATGCATCAAAACTAAATTCCTTTCCCATATAAAAAGTCAGTGCCACACACATGGCAAATATCCTTCTCAATTGCTTTGGCTCATTTCTTGAAACAGACCGGACATTCTCAACACTCTTGGTGTTTTTGCCAAAATAATGTGGATGGTTCGGCACAACACCATGGTTCACCTGCAACAGCTCATACCTTTCCCAAAACAGTTCACTCATGTGTCAAAACTAAATTTCCTTCTCATTTAAACAGTCTGTGCCCCCAAAATGCTTCATCCTTTTGCCATTGTGTAAGCACTGCAAGTCAAAATGTTTAGATGTTTTGTCACTATGGCAAAGGACCACTAAAATATCACTCATGTCCACCTTACAGTCTTAGCCCAGTCCTTCATTGACAATGGTTACTGTACTGTTTTTGTCTAGCTAACAGAATACAATTGTGTATAAAACTAAAAAAAAGAAATAGGATTTTAGTGTAAGAGTAGCCTCCAAGGTTTGACATCACACATTGCACTCATACTGCCAAAGAAAATGGTAACTCCTTTTTTATTGTAATGATCAACCACACAAATGTAATTTCCATATATCAGAGCAAAAAGAACTGTATACCGCATAATAAACTGTAATATAAACACACAAACAAAAAAACTAGAGTGCTATAACTTTCCCTGTGAAAGTTTTGGATGATGGAGGACTGTAGAGCGAGGCACATTTAGGCTGCGCTCGGCGACCTGCCTCCGCCATTGTGAGGCCATGGTTTATGACATGGTCTATAACTGTGGCCTGAATTTCTTCCGGGACAGCACAGTGTCTTCATGCACCACGGCCTCTTCCACCTATTCCACCACCACGCACCCTCCTCTTCCTCGAGCAGGCAGCTGCCCTTGTTCATTTACTTGGCCAGGTGCCTCCATGTTCAGAAATAGTGCTGGTGGTCCTGCATGGTCAAGCTCTTTACATACATGTTAGGAGCATCACACAGTCATGGGCAGCACCTGTCAGGTACATTACTGTAACTAAACATACTGTTTGATTGGTCATCTGAGATGTGAAACTCCTTCTCATTAGTCAAGTTCTAGTTTCACCTGACTGTCAATTGCTGTAATAAATTGTAATCAAATGTTCCAAGGATTCACCTACTGTATGGTATTCATGGTATTATGGTCTTGAGACTAATTTGACAATTGAACAGACTATGTGCATATGATGACTTATACAATGTAATGACGCTGACACATTTTGGAGAGAACAACCATTAGACTGAGAATCAACAATCAGTTTAGATCAACGAGATCGATTCACTTTGGAAATTGTGCTAATGTAGGCTACCTGTACTAAATCATTCGCAAAGATGTACTAAGACACTTGCAATTTGATGAAATGAATGAGAAATTCAATTCTGTTGTGAACAATTGCCAAGTGTTTGGAGGTTTGTCCATGTTGTTTTGAGAATGTAATTTCTGTTTCAAGAAATGAGCCAAACCAATGGGAAAAACTGTATATCACAATTAAGCGCTTGAAGCCTGTAATTATGAGCATGATGGAGCAATGTGCTGTATTTTGCTCGCTGGGGATAAATGATCTATTATCTTCATCACTCACATTGTACAGAGATTCTCAGTAATGACTTGAAGATGTCCTGCTGTGAATATAATGAGAAAAATCACACAATAGATGAAACTAAAACCAGGAACCAATAATGGCTTTACATTTGCTGACACGTTATCAGGTGCATCAGACTAATAACGCTTAGTGTTTGTAGCCAAAATGAAGTTTTAAGACGGCACGGTGGCTCAGTGGTTAGCACTGTGGCCTCACAGCAAGAAGGTCACTGGTTCGAGTCCCGACTGGGCCAGTTGGTGTTTCTGTGTGGAGTTTGCAATTTCTCCTCATGTTGGCGTGGGTTTCCTCCTGGTGCTCCGGTTTCCCCCACAGTCCAAACACATGTGCTATAAGGCAGTGGTTCTCAAAGTGGGGGTCGGGACCCCCTGAGGGGTTGCGGGACAATGAAGCCTGGTGATTTGCAAAAATCAATTTATTTTTGTTAAACCATAAGAATTATCATATTTTGTCCGTAACCTATTGAAGAGAAACAATAGTCGTAGTTACTATATACTATATAGTTACTATAGTAGCTTATAGTTACTAGTTCAATTGGATTGCGACGCCTGGGGTGATTACATTATATTAAAGACACAGCAATAGCGTCAGATGCAGCAGATTGATTTAATAACTCCAGGTTAAACTTTCTGGCACATTTACAGCACTGACATCCAAAAAATTTTTAAATGAAGAATAGACTTGGGTCTATTAGTGTGTGTCGCCATTGCATGCAAGGTTTCTGTATTTATAACAACCTCAGAGGATATTGGGGGTCGCGAGTGACTGGCATTGTTATTTTGGGGTCGCGGGCTGAAAAGTTTGAGCAACCCTGCCATAGGGGAACTGATGAACTAAATTGGCCGTAGTGCATTAGTTGTGTGTGAATGAGTGTGTGTGGGTGTTTCCCAGTACTGGGTTGTGGCTAGAAGGGCAATCCTCTGTGTAAAACTTAGCTGGAATAGTTGGTAGTTCATTCCGCTGTGGCGACCTCTCATGAATAAAGGGACCAAGCCGAAGGAAATAATATAAAGTTTCAACAAAAAATAAACCCTCTTTCAGATTTTGTCATTTTTTTTGCAGATTTTAGCTAAAGTAAAATGTTCCGAATATTGAGTAGGAGGTTTTATCTTTCAGCTCCGCCTTTTATCTTTCAATCACAGCAAACTAATGGTTGGAGGTGCATGGCTAAGCATATTTCAGGCAATCAGGACTGCTGTTCCAGAGTAGAAGTAGATTAAACATTAACAAAACATTTGTTGTATATTCAGTGGATTAATTTGCACATAATTTAAAATTAACAACAGCAAAATAATCCAGACTTTAAAGGGCCAAATATGAAAAATACATCTCTGATGCATACCTGTCAACCCTCCCGTTTTTCCCAGGATTCTCCCGTATTTTACAGTTCTATCCCGCTATCATCCTGTAAAGGTATTTTCCCATAATTCTCCCGCATTTTCAGTCTTTCTCTGAAGAGTGGCAATAAACATTAAAGAGCAAAGCCTCCCTATATGCAACCCATACCGCCAAACCACCCCTTGCTCTTAAATGTGAGTCTGTTCTGTGCTTTCATTTTATTTAACCATGAAAACGCTTTGAATAAATATAAATCGGCGGGATTCCCTTTCCTTTTCATTACAGGTCGCCCCTCCTATACTATCCTTAAAACAGTCATATAGCGGTGCGTGACTGTCAGCTGACGCGCTCCATAGTGATAAATAGAGGCTGTTTCCCAAACAGATTCTGTACACGCGATTTGAAGCGGAGTGAAAGTCTGGGTTTTGGGTGCATGTTTAAACAGACATATACGCATAATTAATAATATAATATCTAAAGATGTCGATCTTGGTGGGGTTTCTTTCAAACAACTAATTTTGTCCTAAATGAGCATAAACAGTTAGGAAAGCAGTCGAATGCTTTCATTATGACGTTAGCTGTGTGCATTTTAAGTGACACCTGTTATGTAATCTCTTTAATCAAATGTGTGAGTTATACAGTGAAGAAAGATTAATGAGATTTGATAGCTTGATTTTATTTCATTATAATAGTTATTATTTTTAATAAGCTGAACCGTTTGCTCATTTATTTGCTGCTAATGCATACTATTTATTTTTCTTTTGTATATAATAATAATTAAACATATTACTGACCATTTAACTGTTTATTACTTATTTACAACTGAACAGCTCCAGATGAACATATTAAGTATTTGGGGATTTATTTAGGTGGAGGGGGGGGGGGGGGGGGTTTATATATAAAGATATCCCTTATTATGGTGGGCATATCCCTTATTTTCACATCCCAATATTGACAGGCATGCTCTGATGTCTCTAAGTGTTTCAAGAGTTCACACTGATGATTGATTATAAGCAAGTTTGGCATGCTGTCCCAGGAGAGAGCCCTGAGCTCAAAAATCCTTGAGCCCTGGTCTCCCTCCTGTTTGCAGGGCGAGAGGGGAGCTCTGAGCTCAGGTAGATCTCGAGAACTCCCCCTTTTTTTGATAAGAGCTGATCACAGAAAATGATTGCTATAAAGAGATATGCTGCTGGATGAGAGTTTGACTAGTGCTAAATTTTAATTGATCAATTCACTTATGGCGCATGTTTTTTGGAATGTGGGCGGAAACCGGAGAACCCGGGGGAAACCCATGGGAAAGAACATGCTAACTTCACACAGAAACGACAGCCGGCCTGGGGTGCGTTTCCCAAAACCATCGTTAGCCAACTAAGGTCGCAAGTTCCGTCGTTACAAACATAGTTCTTTGATTTGCTGTTTCCCAAATCCATCGCTCCAACGAACATTCGCAAACTGCGTCGCAAACTTGAGCACTTGAAACGACACCTCTGGAGCTGTAGTTAGAAGAATAGTTCCTGGCTGTGTTCTATTCCCACTTATCCCCCCTATGCACTATTCATTTAGAACATTCTAACATTTAAAGCTGGAATTATTAATAATAAAAAAGCATTAAGGTCATCTCTCTTAGGTGTAATTTGCTTTCAAAGTATTTTTACAGTTCAGTTTTAGCGATCTTTATGTTTAGAATTGCGCTCCCTTCGCAGTGCACTTTGAAAACATTGATATCATTTGAACACAGCCTCATGGCGAAAGCTATAGGTATATTTAAAAGCGGAATTTATGTTACATTACGTCTCCAAAGCTTGTGAAAATAAAAAAAAACATAGCATACGTTAATGCTTTTATTTTATAGTGGGTTATTTATTAAGTTTCTCTGCTGTATATGACATGGGTCTGTTGGTTAGAACTTTCTGCTGTGGTTTGCATGTGAAATTGTATTGTATTTTTTAATAAATAAACAATATCCTAAATAATAATAATGATAATAATCATCATCATCATCATTAATATTATTAATATTATTATTAAAGTAAATATATTTATAATAAATCGCCTCATTATTTATTTATTTATTTATATGATTTATATATGATATTAGAATAGTGTTCGCTTTTGTAAGTGATTTTATGTTTTAGAATAGAATATGTAATGTTCAACTTCTCATTAATATTACTAAAGCAAACATTGGCCCTATATGTGCCATTTACATATATTTTAATTAATATGGAAAGCGAGAGGATGTTTTTACCAAAACTAATATTGGATTTTATTTTAAATGTGTGTTTGTATAAAACAATATAATTTGCACAAAGAAATGATGGGGTTGTTCTCTGAAGAAGTTCCTCCACCCCGTTTAGAGCATCATTATGGGCGTTTTGCGTCATAACTAACGTGGGTCAAGCGATGGATCTGCGACAGAGAAACTATGGGTTTTGGGAAACACTCGTCACTACTCTTTCTTTTGCCAAACGATGCATCGTACTATGATAGTTCAGCCGCGAGTTACGTCGTTGTTTGGGAAACGCACCCCTGTTAAAGGACTAAACCGATGACGTTCTTGCTGTGAGGCAACAGCTAATCACTGGGCCACCGTGCCGCCCTATGAAGGGAAAGGTGGAGGAGTAGGGGTGGAAGGGGGATTCTTCAAGTCGAAGATGACTGTAGTGAGAAACCCTGGCTCTTTATAGTGGGTTAGGGATCGTCTGATTGGTGAATCATACATTAGTTAATGCGTAACCAGCCGTGTTCAATCATAATCACGTGATCCTCTCGAAATTAGTTCATAAATAAACTTCATGTAGTGAAGTCTCAGCTGAAAATAGCACACAAATAATGTTTTCTAACTCTCTGAAACTGACCCTTTAGGCAGTGCTTAACTTGTAAATGAATAATTTCCAGGACAAAACCAGCAAATAAAAGTTACCATGACCGACGTCCACCACACAATTTCAGTTTTCCCAGAACATGGCATCATTAAACGGTGATAGCGCAAAAAAGAGCATCACATTTCTGAACGGTCTTTTGTGCCGCATAACGTTAGACAGTAGGTCACTCATTGATAATAAAAACATGTAGCTACAAACATAAAGCGTATGAACAATCACTATTCAGTTCAGTTCACTATTATGTGCCAAGTGAAAAAATAATAATGAAAACACTCGCTCAGTCTAATCTTCAAGAAGAGCCCACAGTCACCTCTTCTGTCATGTTTTCTGGCTTTGCTTCTGTCTCCTGCTGTCCTGATCCATTTGTCCAGTTCCATCTTCTGGAGATCTCTTGATCAGACTCATTATCAGATTTACGTGTGGTTTTAAAAAGTGAAAATATGTTTGACTGTCTCTTTGCCATTTTGAAAATACAAATATTATTTAGACAGGCCACTATGCCATCATTAATTTCCGCGGCTCACTGCGTGCGAAACAATAACCACCAACCAATGAGAGTGATTGAAAGCATAAGAAAGCCGAAAATATTGTTGAGGCTAATAGTTAAACGTGACTTGTCCAACGCTATCTCACGCAATTCGTAACTTTTTCATTAGTGGCTAATTCGTATGAATTCGTACGATCTAATTCGTACAAATTAGTACGATTTGCCCATCACCCAATGACGGTTGGGGTTAGGGTGGGGTTAGGTGCCACGCCTCCTTTTTAAAATCGTACATTTTCATACGACTGAACTCGCCGAATTAGCCACTAAACTGACAAAACGTAAAATACTTACGTTTCCTCTGTGATCAGGCTGGACTTGTCATGGTGACTACCGTCATGTGTGTGTGTGTGTGTGTGTGTGTGTGTGTGTATCCCTTGCACTGGCTTCACATTCTCTCTCTCTCTTCCTCTCCCTCTCCCTCTCTCTCTCTCTCTCTCTCTCTCTCTCTCCTCTCTCTCCTCTCTCTCTCTCTCTCTCTCTAACACACACACGTAAGTATTCACACCACAACAAGTTAATGCTGGATTCATTAAAATAAATACCGGAACAGTGGCGGATCTAGGAATTTTTAAAGGCAGGGGCCAAGGTGGGCCACAGTTTACAGAGAGTTATTCAACTGGTGCACTATATGTCTGGAACATATAACTCTTTTGTTCTATTAAAATACAGTATATATTACTATACTGTATATAGGCCTATTATATCTTTTCAGGGGTTAATCTTACATCTGCAAATAGCAGAAATAGCAGAAAATCGTAATTTTACCTGCAGCATTTCTGTGAGAAAAAAATAGTTGCGTTAACAAACAGGCACGTGCAGAGGTGGGGGCTTTGGGTGCTTGAGCCCCTGCCCTTTTTTTCTCCTGAGAAAGTGCCCTTTATTCCTGGGGATAATAATTATTTTTTAATACTACTAATAATATAATATATGTTAATGCATGTTCTATTTAAGGGCCGCTTTCCCTGTCAAAAAATAAAAAAAAAAACGAAACTTTAAAGTATCTTGGTTTTAGTCTATCGCTCCAAGCGAGCCTCGAACCGACGATTTGGAAAGAAAAGCCACATGCGAGGCGAATGCTCTAACGAAGACTCTATTTACATTTATTACTCTCGCCTCAAAAGTAAGGTGTCAACAGTGGAGTAACGTCTATCAGCGCCTATGCCAACTCCTGCATCCGCATTGCACCGCGGTGTAAAAGTCCATCTATTAGCCCAATGACGAAACTACAGCATGGTCGAAGGTTAAATGCATGTAAGCCTTTTCCAGTGCTTCTGAAAAGAATTCTGTTATTTATTAGAGTTTATTTATACTCATTTTCTAGCTCCGAATTTTATCTGACTCCATTTTTAAGTGATCGTAATATTTAGACTGTATTTCTATATAGGAACGGATCACAATAATCATTTATGACTTAATTTAGAGTTTTGATCTATCTGTTCCCATACTCTTCAATTTATACGTTCATTAGTGGCCATACGCCGCATAGAGTTTCACGCCCCGGGATGCGTCAGCGCTCACGATCAATGCCGACACTCTGAAATTAGTCAGAGGATACGGGATGAATTAATATTTAATTAGGCTGGTTGCACTATGCTTACTCATGCCAAAAAAAAACCTCTCACTTAATCAAGATCCGTACTTGCTAGTTCCAGTGGTTAAGGAATTAAAAGATCTCTATGATACCGTGTGCCATACTACGTGTAATCTATATGTCTAAGAATTCCAAAATTATGCCGATCATAAAGGTAGCGAAAATGGCTTCACGTAATCTACTGGATATAAAAGATTTCAGGAGAATTCAGAATGAGTCAAAACTTAACATTTTATTCGTCAGGTAAAATTGTATAATGCCAATTATATAATAAAACAATCATCAAGCCAATTCAGAGATGATATCAGTAACAATATAACATCCATTAACTCAAATATAGATTACAGAATTAAAGAATGCATACCTGAACAGAGAAATACATTGCAATAACGAGTTACTGCAATGGGGGTCTTGGCTACAAGATTTCCCCCAGCATATCACACCTCTCCCTTATATAGTCAACTCAGAACAAACAGTCATAAATTCAAGACAATAGAACGTCACAGAGACTCTTGCCTGGTTAATTTGAGATGTTAATCATCTCTAGAGGGGGCAGCATCTGGCAGAGGTTTTATCAAAGTCAAAAACCAAATCAACATATATAAATGAAATATCATAGTGAAATTAAGACCACTTTACCAATCACACAGAGACATTTAAAATGATACCAAACATGAATACAGTGCTATACATACATCATATTAAAACCTTGAGCATTTTATGTGGACTGTGAATTATGGAGAAAGGTAGCTTAAAGGTCAAGAAGGGGGGCTTTAGGGTGAAAGGGGAAGGGTGCATTCCTGCATTCCCTCCCTGGTAAGCTCTGTGTTTGTTGACAATCCACACCTACTTTTGGATGGTCAATAGTGATTAAAATGAACAATTGAACAGCTGGAATCCTTATCTTCTTAGACACGAAAGTTTGTTGTTTTATTGCATCTCATGAAATTCCATATCAGCTCTCAGGATCTGACATACTGGAGAGGTTTAGCCATCTTACAGCGGACTGCATCTGGCTAATGTAATGGAGAAACGACAGCTGGATAGTGAAAATATGTCCTCTTGTTTTCAGTCACACAGAATATATAATGTCAATTGAAGCTATAAAACAAGTACATATGGGCTAGCTATGGAAGTCAGTGGCCTACATTCTTCAAAATATTTTATTTTGTTCAACAGAAAAAAAAAAAAATCAAACAATATAATAGATTGAAAAGGGATAGTTCACCCAAACATTTAAATTTACTCACCCTCAAGTGGTTCCATTTCTTTGTTTCTTTATTTTGTTGAACACTAATGAATAAAAGATTAAAAAAAGATATTTTAAAGAAAGCTATAAACTTGAAATCATCGACTTCCAGACTAGGAAAAACAAATACCATGAAAGTCAATGGTTACAGGTTTCCCGCTTTCTTCAAAATATTGCTTTGTGTGTTCAACAGAAGAAAATAAAAAGTCAAATGGGTTTGGAGCAAGTGAAAGGTGAGTAAATGGTGACAGAATTTTCAGTTTTGAATTAACATTCCTTTTAAGGGTGAGTATATGGTGAATTTAGGGTGAAATCTCCTTAATAATCTCATTATGATATATTTTATTTATTAAAGTACAATTATTATTATTATTTAATAAAAAGTGCCTTTTTTCCAGTTGAGCCCCTGCCCCTTAAAAGGTCTCTGCACGTCCCTGTTAACAAATATGGATGACCAGGGAGTGTTGTAACATGGGGTTAGTTAACACTGACAATTTTAGCAGTCAGAAACAACATATTCATCTATATCATACTCTCCAAGATCCCATCAGTCTTACAGGAGAAGCTGCATGTGTCTTTGAGCAAGATTGTAGGTTTTGTCATTATTTTTGGTTTATTTTTTAAGAAGCTGATTCTCACGACAAACAAATATTTCCCCCCTATCATTCATTAGATAAAAATACTTGCAAAATCTAAAGAAGCTGTTTCATTAGTTTAGTTTTATACTGTTATAGCTGGTGCATTTTGGTACATTTCTCTTTTTTTGTAGTGTGCCTATAGGCAGAAGATAGGAACGAGTATTTTGGGTGAACTAGCCCTTTAAAAAAATCATCAGTCCACTTTGTTCTTTAAAGGTGCTGTATGTAAGTTTTTGACTCTTCTAAAGCATAAAAATACCATAATATGTTTGCAGATATTTAAGAAACATCCCAAGTGAAAATTCTTGTTTAACTGAAAAACAATGCTGAAGTCAGATATTCTGCTTTGAAAATGGTTTTTCCGTGCCGGAACGCTGTCTTTGTTTAGCCTGCACAATGCCAGTTTAGCCAATTATAATTCAGCACTCCGGGTTGCCTTGTTGGAAAACAGCGTATTTCATTCATTTATTCAGAAAGGCTCTGAAAGCATGCGCCCGTGACCGAAATGGACAGTATCAGACGTCGAAATGAGACAGATTCAGTTCCACATGAGGTTATTAATTAGCAAATGATATAAATATTACGAACGTAAACATTAGTTGAGCAGGTTACATGTAATCTCGTGTCCTACCCACATAGCAAACGGACTTGGCCCAAATGTGGCCTCATTAGGCACTACTGGCGTGTTGCCGGCACTGGCATGCATAATGTCAGCCAAATGTGGGCCATGCATGGCTATAAGGGCACTGCATGCATGACGGCAAGCTACATTTGGGCCAGTTGTGGATGGGAGGTGTGTGGCCCAGATCAATGTAGCGATTATTTATATTGTTTAGGTAACATTAGGCTGGATTAAGGCTCAGTTTTTGGGGTTTTTGGTCAATAGGTAGTGTTGATATTTTTAACTTACAGCTGAGAATCGGTACCAGTAATAAACCTGTTTTGGCCCAGTTCAGGGCCAGTTGAGGGTAATAAATTGGCTGAGATTCGGGCCGGTTATGGCCCATGTGTGGCCCTTGTCTTTAATTCAGCTATGGGCCACTTCAGGACCGTCATTCTTTGCGGTACTTGGGCCGTGGGAAAAGTTATTGTGTGGCCCGGAGCTGGGCCAGAAAACATTTGCTATGTGGGTAACAACACGCAAACAGCAGTTTAGCTGTTTGCACCAGACGAAACATGACAGAAATGTAAATACAGCCATTCAGAAGCACAGAATATGCACTCACTCACGAAACGGTAAGGTTTAGAATCCATTCAAACTCACATTGTTAGAATTTAGCACTGAATAAAACACACGAGGCTTACCTGAGGTGCACGGTCATAGGTTTCACATGTTGAGCTGTGAGAAAATGAAACCGTTTCTAATATCTCAATTCGAGGTGTTGGTTAGAACTAAAACTCCTTTTAATATGGAAAATATTCCCTCTATCGCGTGTCGTTGATTTTATTTAGAACACAGGTCTAAATCACTCGCTCCTGTACTCAATCTGGCATCCCACGCGTGCATTTATTTTGATCTAGGAGTGCAATACCTAGTTCAACCACTGGGTGTCAAACTTACATACTGCACCTTTAATAAAGTTTTTGCAAAAACTGGACAGTGTTGATATTAGTTCACCAAACTGAAATAACTTTAACTCTGTATTCTGGCTTGATCTTTGACTGAAGAACATGTTCAAGTGTGTTCAGTCTTAACCTGATGCACAGCTATCATGTGGTAAATGTCATGCATGACGCAGCTATTTAAAAACGGCGGATTTTTTAGACGGGATGTTTGTCATCAGTGGCGGCTGGTGTTAAAAAATGTGAGGGGGGCGCATTTTAAAAGCCATTAAAAGCCATTTTTCAGGTGATGTACCAAAAAACAAAATTGACTAAAGCATACAATAAATGCAGCACAAATCAGTTCAATTTGGGTTTATCAGTAATGAAGTAATCAAGATAATCAGTAAACACGCACACACACACACACACACACACACACACACACAATGTTGCCTAATCACTGGCCAGTAGCACTACTTAAAAACTAATTTAGCTCTCCTTTCTTTCTGGCTTGCAAATTTCTCAATGAGCTTTTGGTTAAAGTCAGTCATCTCAGTCACCAGTCTCTTCTCTATTGACAGCATGGCCAATGCATTCAGCCTCTCTTGCGTCATGCTGTTTAAAACAGCAAACACGGAAAACAGTAAAAAGCATGACTTACATATCAACTTGCCAGCCAACTCCGTTTGTCATGACAAGTGCTGGAAAAGCCCCGAATATACGCGCGCTCGCCATCACTTGACTACTGGTGAATTTGTTTTCATTAGTTTTGCAAGGAAGGTCGATCTGGTCCAAGATCCTTGATTATTATTATTTTTTTCTTCATCCAAACGGATATCTTTGCAAAGATACAACAGAATTTTCCTTCATCTTGCACTTGCTTTCACTTTATGAATAAAGGTCAGCACAGCTAACTGACGAGCTGCTGCTGAGTGAACGGTGTAAGTGAGAATGGTCCAATCACATAAGGCCAATCATAAATAAACAAATATGATTCGTTCTAACAACAAAAATGGGAGGGTTCGGGACGCAGAGCGCTGCGCCCCAAAGACAATTTAAAACCGGCCAATTAGAGCTTATCGTCGTATCACATGCTTTGCAAAAGTTTGTGTACCCACATAGACACCCATTAGTCCGGCGCCCCGCACACATATGAAAACATATTGTTCATGCATATTTTTTTTTAATAAATGTTAGTATGACTACAATAAATGTTAGAATGTTATAATTAAATCAGTTTATTTTGTTAATATTTGTGATAATAAATATTGACGTATTAAAGGAGTCTAACTTGACGGGGGCGGCGCCCCAGCGCCCTCTATTGACCAGCCGCCACTGTTTGTCATAGATATCAATATCAAGTCACGTTCGGCAATGATGTCCGTCATTTTGACAGATTTGCCCTCACAATTGTTCTGTAACCTTCTTATAGTGATAAAACACAGTACTTTTAAACAGAAAGTGTCCGTGTTGCACAGTAAATGACTGCACAGAAGCTGTCTTTACTTTCACTATCAATTTCGCCATGAAGCGCACCTTTACCATTGGCATAGCGTCTCAAAATGGTATTTTAAAATAACGCATATATGACAGCTGTGAGCGGAATCATGGAAAATAAACCTTGTAACTCTGATCAAAGAATTACATGTTTAGTCGCATATGACCATCAGTTTTGGCCCGTTTTAAAAGCCAGCCGTACAAGCAACATTGTAACTATTTTAATCCCTGTTTCAGAACAAGCCAGTCGGGGGATGAAAGCACTCGTCATACAAGAAAAATAGCTGAAGTAACAGGTATCACCGGCGTTTGACATGAGTTGAAGTCCATCTTTGTGTCCAAGCTGTGAAATTAATCAGCAATGACTTAGAGAGAGGGGCACAACAGGGGCCAAACCCATTTAAACGGGGGCCGGTGCCCCTGTGGCCCCACCCCTAGATCCGCCCCTGCCGGAATGCAAAACACGAATAATATTTTCCGGCTCAAATTAAGCACTGGTTTCAGGCTTTGATCCTAATTGTGGCGTTTTGGTGACTGTCGCTTTAAATTCAAATGAGATAGCTCTTTTTAAATGAGGGCGGAGCTACAAATGCATCATCATAGCGACAAATTCAAAACAGGCTGCTTCTCACTCAGGGCTGCTGTTTATGCTAATGAGGGAGAGAAGGTCACTAGTGGGCGGGGCTTTCCCCCTCTGATGACATCATACAAAGGGAGAATGTCAATCAAAGTGTTTCTGCAGACTGATTTGATCAAGTCTGATTATAACTAATGCAATTAATTCATGTTCACCATTAGAGGCTGGAGATATTCACACACTGCTGACACACAACTGGGTTTAAACCCTTATAAAGTGAGTTTTGCATAATAGGCCCCCTTTAAAGCACTGTTTTAGTAAAGTCAAGAACTCGAAAAGACCTCCAATCACTTAGTATTTGTATTTTACTGTAAGCTCTTGAAGATCAGCCTGTGTTTTTGTAACTGCAGAAGTGCTGTGAATGTTCAATATCTACAGCGATCAGTGTGTGTGTGTGAATGACAGACAGTCTGCAGTGGTGCTGAAACAGATACGGTTTGCTGATGCTCAATGCGAGCCGCTTGTTTAATGTCATCTTCAACACTGCGAGCTTTCACAACTCCACCTGTTACCCACGGCAACCGGCGAGAGAGGAAATTAGACAAGAACCAGGGATTATGAGGAGCGTCCCAGAAAGAGATGCTCCTTAAAGACGTCTCTTATTCTGCTCGCCACAGCTTTTTAATTGATTGAAATGTAAGGAAAAATGTAATATATTGTAGTCTAAATTGCTTTTCACTATGAGATATATTGCAGTGTGTAATTTATATCTGTATGTGAAGCTGGATTTTCATTATCATTACTCCAGTCTTTAGTGTCACATGATCACTCAGAAACCAGTAAATTATGAGGACTATGGGAGAGCAGGGCACAAAGTACACTTTTTGGTTTTGGCTAAATATTGAACAAAGTAATGGGGTTAGACAAACCATATTTTTTAGCAGCAAAACACAAGCCTCTCCTACAAATGAGCACTGGTTGTATGATTGCCGGACCTGTGGTTTCTGTGCAGTATTGACAAAAGTGCCAGGAGTAAAATGTTACTATTTACCCCACCTGTGTGGGCAAGCTGTAACAGATAGAGGGTTAGTTGTGACCATGCTTCTAAGGACAGATTTCACACAATTAATTACGCAGCGGATGGCCTTCCAGCTGCAACCCATCACTGGGAAACACCCATACACTCTCGTTCACACTTATACACTATGGACAATTTTAGCTTACCCAATTCACCTGTACCACATGTCTTTGGACTTGTAGGGGAAACCGGAGCACCCGGAGAAACCCACACGAACACGGGGAAACATGCAAACTCCTCACAGAAATGCCAACTGACCCAGCCGAGGCTCGAACCATCGACCTTCTTGCTGTGAGGCGACAGCATTACCTACTGCACCACCGCGCTCGCCTAATTTAAATTCAGTTTTTTTAAATAGTAATTTCCTCAGTACCTAACTTTTTTTTTCTGCATAGCACAGCATGTTTCTTTATTTATCTGTTAGATAAACACATTTGGATTTATTTTTTTAGTTATTCAGTTCAGTTCATCTTTATTTCTATAACTCTTTTACAATGTAGATTGTGTCAAAGCAGCTTCAAATAGAAGTTCTAGTAAAGGTTATTAGTTATTAAAGTATCCAATGAATTGGAAGTCATGTGCATACAGAGAAATGATTATATTATGCATTAAATGCTGTTCTGAAGAGCTCATGACTTTAGTTCATGTTTCTCATTATACAGCATTGGTCATACACGATCCTCATCGCGGAGCCATTTTTAGAACAGCAGCAGGCTGTAAACAGTGTTTCCATGGCAGCATCAGAGACACACACTCGTGGTGAACTTATGTTTTGAAAAATGCTGGAGAGTGTTAACCCAATGTTGGGTCAAAAATGAGAAAGCCCATCTATTGGGTTAAAAAGTGATTTTTAAATTAATTTAAAACAATTAACTCACCATTTGGTTTGTGCTTATTTGAACCAAGCATTGATTACTACAACAACCAATATAAATATATATATATAAATGATGTTAGGCGTGTTATCCTAGCCATCATTTATTACCCACATGAAAAATACTATAACTTAGAGTAAAAGCTATAGTGATTTTGAACCACACTATAGTAAATTGCAACAGTTGCTATGGTGACGCACCAACTATAGTAATTGATCTGTTGTGGTGATTCTACACAGTCGCCATGGTAACACAACAACTATAGAAATTAACCTGTTGTGATGATTCTTCAGTCGCTATGGTGACACAACAACTATAGTATTGATCTTTGTGGTAATTCTACAGTTGCTATGGTAACACGACAACTATAGTAATTGATATGTTGTGGTGATTTTACAGTTGCTATGTAACATGACAACTATAGTAATTGATCAGTTGTGGTGATTTTACAGTTGCTATGGTAACACGACAACTATTGTAATTGATCAGTTGTGGTGATTCTACAGTTGCTATGGTGACACAACAACTATAGTAAATGATCTGTTGTGGTGATTCTACAGTTGCTATGGTGACACAACACTATAGTAATTGATTAGTTGTGGTAATTCTACAGTTGCTATGGTAAACAACAATTATAATAATTGATCTGTTGTGGTGATTTTACAGTTGCTATGGTAACACGACACTATAGTAATTGATCTGTTGTGGTAATTCTATAGTTGCTATGGTAACACGACAACTATAGTAATTGATCTGTTGTGGTAATTCTATAGTTGCTATGGTAACACGACAACTATAGTAATTGATCTGTTGTGGTAATTCTATAGTTGCTATGGTAACACGACAACTATAGTAATTGATCTGTTGTGGTGATTCTACAGTTGCTATGGTAACACAACAACTATAGTAATTGATCTGTTGTGGTAATTCTATAGTTGCTATGGTAACACGACAACTATAGTAATTGATCTGTTGTGGTGATTTTACTGTTGCTATAATAACACGACAACTATAGTAATTGATCTGTTGTGTTTTCTACAGTTGCTATGGTAACACAACAACTATAGTAATTGATCTGTTGTGGTAATTCTATAGTTGCTATGGTAACACCACAACTATAGTAATTGATCTGTTGTGGTGATTTTACTGTTGCTATGGTAACACAACAACTATAGTAATTGATCTGTTGTGGTGATTCTACAGTTGCTATGGTAACACAACAACTATAGTAATTGATCTGTTGTGGTGATTCTATAGTTTGCTATGGTAACACGACAACTATAGTAATTGATCTGTTGTGGTGATTCTACAGTTGCTATGGTAACAACAACTATAGTAATTGATCTGTTGTGGTGATTCTATAGTTGCTATGGTAACACGACAACTATAGTAATTGATCTGTTGTGTTGATTCTACAGTTGCTATGGTAACACAACAACTATAGTAATTGATCTGTTGTGGTAATTCTATAGTTGCTATGGTAACACGACAACTATAGTAATTGATCTGTTTGTGGTGATTCTACAGTCGCCATGGTAACACAACAACTATAGAAATTAACCTGTTGTGATGATTCTTCAGTCGCTATGGTGACACAACAACTATAGTAATTGATCTGTTGTGGTAATTCTACAGTTGCTATGGTAAACACGACAACTAGTATTGATATGTTTGGTGATTTTACAGTTGCTATGGTAACATGACAACTATAGTAATTGATCAGTTGTGGTGATTTTACAGTTGCTATGGTACACGACAACTATTGTAATTGATCAGTTGTGGTGATTCTACAGTTGCTATGGTGACACAACTATAGTAAATGATCTGTTGTGGTGATTCTACAGTTGCTATGGTGACACAACAACTATAGTAATTGATTAGTTGTGGTAATTCTACAGTTGCTATGGTAAACAACAATTATAATAATTGATCTGTTGTGGTGATTTTACAGTTGCTATGGTAACACGACAACTATAGTAATTGATCTGTTGTGGTAATTCTATAGTTGCTATGGTAACACAACAACTATAGTAATTGACCTGTTCCATTAATTCTATAGTTGCTATGGTAACACAACAACTACAGTAATTGACCTGTTTCGTTAATTCTATAGTTGCTATGGTAACACAACAACTATAGTAATTGATCTGTTGTGTTGATTCTACAGTTGCTATGGTAACACAACAACTATAGTAATTGATCTGTTGTGGTAATTCTATAGTTGCTATGGTAACACGACAACTATAGTAATTGATCTGTTGTGGTGATTTTACTGTTGCTATAATAACACGACAACTATAGTAATTGATCTGTTTGTGTTGATTCTACAGTTGCTATGGTAACACAACAACTATAGTAATTGATCTGTTGTGTAATTTTATAGTTGCTATGGTAACACGACAACTATAGTAATTGATCTGTTGTGGTGATTTTTACTGTTGCTATAATAACACGACAACTATAGTAATTGATCTGTTGTGGTGATTCTACAGTTGCTATGGTAACACAACAACTATAGTAATTGATCTGTTGTGGTGATTCTATAGTTGCTATGGTAACACACAACTATAGTAATTGATCTGTTGTGTTGATTCTACAGTTGCTATGGTAACCAACAACTATAGTAATTGATCTGTTGTGGTAATTCTATAGTTGCTATGGTAACACGACAACTATAGTAATTGATCTGTTGTGGTGATTTTACTGTTGCTATAATAACACGACAACTATAGTAATTGATCTGTTGTGGTGATTCTACAGTTGCTATGGTAACACAACATAGTGATTGATCTGTTGTGGTGATTCTATAGTTTGCTATGGTAACACAACAACTATAGTAATTGATCTGTTGTGGTGATTCTACAGTTGCTATGGTAACACAACAACTATAGTAATTGATCTGTTGTGGTAATTATATAGTTGCTATGGTAACACGACAACTATAGTAATTGATCTGTTGTGGTGATTTTACTGTTGCTATAATACACACGACAACTATAGTAATTGATCTGTTGTGGTGATTCTATAGTTGCTATGGTAACACAATAACTATAGTAATTGATCATTTGTGGTAATTCTACAGTTGCTATGGTAACACAACAACTATAATAATTGATCTGTTGTGGTGATTTTACAGTTGCTATGGTAACACGACAACTATAGTAATTGATCTGTTGGGTGATTCTACAGTTGCTATGGTAACACGACAACTATAGTAATTGATCTGTTGTGGTGATTTTACAGTTGCTATGGTAACACGACAACTATAGTAATTGATCTGTTGTGGTGATTCTACAGTTGCTATGGTAACATGACAACTATTGTAATTGATCAGTTGTGGTGATTCTACAGTTGCTATGGTGACACAACAACTATAGTAATTGATCTGTTGTGGTAATTCTAAGGTTGCTATGGTGACACAACAACTATAGTAATTGATCTGTTGTGGTGATTCTACAGTTGCTATGGTAACACGACAACTATAATAATTGATCTGTTGTGGTGATTTTACAGTTGCTATGGTAACACGACAACTATAGTAATTGATCTGTTGTGGTAATTTTATAGTTGTTATAGTAACACGACAACTATAATTGACCAGTTGTGGTGATTTTACAGTTGCTATGGTAACACGACAACTATAGTAATTGATCTGTTGTGGTGATTCTACAGTTGCTATGGTAACACGACAACTATAGTAATTGATCTGTTGTGGTGATTCTACAGTCGCTATGGTAACACGACAACTATAGTAATTGATCTGTTGTGGATTCTACAGTTGCTATGGTAACACGACAACTATAGTAATTGATCTGTTGTGGTGATTCTACAGTTGCTATGGTAACATGACAACTATAGTAATTGATCAGTTGTGGTGATTCTATAGTTGCTTTGGTAACACAACTATAGTATTGATCTGTTGTGGTGATTCTACAGTTGCTATGGTAACATGACAACTATAGTAATTGATCAGTTGTGGTGATTTTACAGTTGCTATAGTAACACAACAACTATAGTAATTGATCAGTTGTACTGATTCTACACAGTTGCTATGGTAACACGACAACTATAGTAGTTGATCTGTTGTGGTGATTCTACAGTTTCTATGGTAACATGACAACTATAGTAATTGATCAGTTGTGGTGATTCTACAGTTGCTATGGTAACACACGACAACTATAGTAGTTGATCTCTTGTGGTGATTCTATGAGGGCATAGTTACAGAAATTATGACAGTATATTGTTTATATAATATTGTCATTTGTTTATATTGCTATAGATGTTGTGTTACCATAACAACTGTAGAATCACCACTACAGATTAATTCAATTATTTTACTATAGTAATGTAAGTGTAATCTGTAATACTATAGTATTTTTTGATATAGTTGTGATGTACAGAAACACAGGTCTGTTTGTCTGTGATGTTGTTCTTCACTCACACTAATGGAGAGTCGCTGTGTGTTTTACCGCTCTCAGAACAGCAGTGCACACATTAATATTTCAGCTGCAGGTAAAGACGGTGTTCACTGAAGAGATACAGAAACACTTTTCACATGAGCTTATACACACACACACACACACACACACCCACACACACACACACACACCCACACACACACACACACACCACACACACACCCACACACACCCAACACACACACACACACACACACACAACCACACACACACACAAGTCACCATCTGCTTTAAAACCAAGGACACTTTTACATGAGTTTACCTTTGCACTTTTGGAAAGTTTCTTTGTTTACGCAGATCAGTGAGAGTGTGCGAAAGTTCCACAATACCATAGTAATTTTGTAGTACATAGTAAGTTTATTGAACCATACTATAATTAATCTTTTGTGATGATTCTACAGTTGCTATGGTAACACAACATCTATAGTAACTCATCTGTTGTGGTGGTTCTACTGTTGCTATGGTAACACAGCATCTATAGTAACTCATCTGTTGTGGTGATTTTGCTGTTGCTATGGTAACACAACATCTATAGTAACTCATCTGTTGTGGTGATTCTACAGTTGCTATGGTAACACAACATCTATAGTAACTCATCTGTTGTGGTGATTCTGCTGTTGCTATGGTAACACAACATCTATAGTAACTCATTTGTTGTGGTGATTTTGCTGTTGCTATGGTAACACAACATCTATAGTAACTCATCTGTTGTGTGATTCTACTGTTGCTATGGTAACACAACATCTATAGTACTTATCTGTTGGTGATTCTACAGTTGCTATGGTAACAACATCTATAGTAACTCATCTATTGTGGTGATTCTGCTGTTGCTATAGTAACACAACATCTACAGTAACCATCTGTTGTGGTGATTCTACAGTTGCTATGGTAACAACATCTACAGTAACTCATCTGTTGTGGTGATTCTACAGTTGCTGTAGTGACATCTATAGTAACTCATCTGTTGTGATGATTGTACAATTGCTATGGTATCACAAAATCTATAGTAACTCATCTGTTGTGGTGATTCTACAGTTGCTATGGTATCACAACATCTATAGTAACTCATCTGTTGTGGTGTTGATTCTACAGTTGCTATGGTATCACAGCATCTATACTAACTCATCTGTTGTGGTGATTCTGCTGTTGCTATAGTAACGCAACATCTATAGTAACTCATCTGTTTTGATGATTCTACAATTGCTATGGTATCACAACATCTATAGTAACTCATCTGTTTTGATGATTTTACAGTTGCTATGGTATCACACAGCATCTATAGTAATTCATCTGTTGTGGTGATTCTGCTGTTGCTATAGTAACGCAACATCTATAGTAACTCATCTGTTGTGATGATTCTACAATTGCTTTGGTAATACAACATCTATAGTAACTCATCTGTTGTGGTGATTCTACAGTTGCTATGGTAACACAACATCTATAGTAACTCATCTGTTGTGGTGATTCTGCTGTTGCTATGGTAACACAACATCTATAGTAACTCATCTGTTGTGGTGATTCTGCTGTTGCTATGGTAACACAACATATATAGTAACTCATGTTGTGGTGATTCTACAGTTGCTATGGTAACACATCTATAGTAACTAATCTGTTGTTGTGATTCTACTGTTGTTATGGTAGCGCAACATCTATAGTAACTCATCTGTTGTGATGATTCTCCTGTTGCTATGGTAACACATCTATAGTAACTCATCTGTTGATGTGATTCTACTGTTGTTATGGTAACGCAACTTCTATAGTAACTCATCTGTTGTGAGGATTCTACTGTTGCTATGTTAACACAACATCTATAGTAACTCATCTGTTGTTGTGATTCTACTGTTGCTATGTTAACACAACATCTATAGTAACTCATCTGTTGTTGTGATTCTACAGTTGCTATGGTAACACAACATCTATTGTAACTCATTTGTTGTGGTGATTCTGCTGTTGCTGTGGTAACACAACATCTATAGTAACTCATCTGTTGTTGTGATTCTACAGTTGCTATGGTATCACAGCATCTATACTAACTCATCTGTTGTGGTGATTCTGCTGTTGCTATAGTAACGCAACATCTATAGTAACTCATCTGTTTTTGATTCTACAATTGCTATGGTATCACAACATCTATAGTAACTCATCTGTTTTGATGATTTTACAGTTGCTATGGTATCACAACATCTATAGTAATTCATCTGTTGTGGTGATTCTGCTGTTGCTATAGTAACGCAACATCTATAGTAACTCATCTGTTGTGATGATTCTACAATTGCTTTGGTAATACAACATCTATAGTAACTCATCTGTTGTGGTGATTCTACAGTTGCTATGGTAACACAACATCTATAGTAACTCATCTGTTGTGGTGATTCTGCTGTTGCTATGGTAACACGACATCTATAGTAACTCATCTGTTGTGGTGATTTTGCTGTTGCTATGGTAACACAACATATATAGTAACTCATGTTTTGTTGTGATTCTACAGTTGCTATGGTAACACATCTATAGTAACTAATCTGTTTTGTGATTCTACTGTTGTTATGGTAGCGCAACATCTATAGTAACTCATCTGTTGTGATGATTCTCCTGTTGCTATGGTAACACATCTATAGTAACTCATCTGTTTGATGTGATTCTACTGTTGTTATGGTAACGCAACTTCTATAGTAACTCATCTGTTGTGAGGATTCTACTTGTTGCTATGTTAACACAACATCTATAGTAACTCATCTGTTGTTGTGATTCTACTGTTGCTATGTTAACACAACATCTATAGTAACTCATCTGTTTTGTGATTCTACAGTTGCTATGGTAACACAACATCTATTGTACTCATTTGTTGTGGTGATTCTGCTGTTGCTGTGGTACACAACATCTATAGTAACTCATCTGTTGTTGTGATTCTACTGTTGTTATGGTAACACAACATCTATAGTAACTCATCTGTTGTGGTGATTCTGCTGTTGCTATGGTAACAAAACAACTATAGTAACTCATCTGTTGTGATTCTACTGTTGTTATGGTAACGCAAGATCTATGGTAACTCTTCTGTTGTGATGATTCTGCTGTTGCTATGGTAACAAAACAACTATAGTAACTCATCTGTTGTGGTGATTCTTCTGTTGCTATGGTAACACAACAACTGTAGCAATTGATATTTTGTGTTGATCCTACAGTTGCTATGTTGATATTTAAATAATTATTTTTTTTGTTTTAAGATTAAACGAGAGGGTGGCACGGTGGCTCAGTGGTTAGCACTGTGGCCTCACAGCAAAACGGTCGCTGGTTTGAGTCCTGGCTGGGTAAGTTGGCGTTTCTGTGTGGAGTTTGCATGTTCTCCCCGTGTTGGCGTGGGTTTCCTCGGGTGCTCCGGTTTCCCCCACAGTCCAAACACATGCGCTGTAGGGGAATTAATTAACTAAATTGGCCGTAGTGTGTGAGTGTGTGTGAATGAGTGTGTATGGGTGTACACTCCCATACACACACACACACACACTCATACACCACGACCAATTTAATTTCATCAATTCCCCTATAGCACATGTGTTTGGACTGTGGGGGGAAACTGGAGCACCCGGAGGAAACCCACGCCAACATGGGGAGAACATGGAAACTCCACACAGAAACACCAACTGACCCAGCTGAGGAGTCTGAGCAGGGGCGGACTTAACAATAAGTGAGGTAAGCAGCTGCTTAGGGCCCTGGGGAATTAAGGAGCCCTGACCAATGCCAAGATGCCTACATAATTAATACTGTAGCTCTATTATACATTTTCTATTCTTTATAACATTTTCTATGTTGTAAAATCTGTCTATAACCCTTAAGGGTTAACATTATTACTTCTTTTCAAAACTGGGGTCCCCCGTGAATATGGAACGTTCCTTGAGCCATCGTGTCGCCTTAATACAGAAATGATGAATAATACAAAAAAATAGATGTGTCATGCACATTTATTTAACTTAGCTGAGTAAACACACACACACACACAAAAGATGAAAATTAGACTTAATTTTTCATTGTTAATTGAAGCTGAATGTATGATTCAGGAGGCAGAGAGAGAGAGGGAGTCTTTAAGTGAATATTTTCAAGACAAGATGTGCCTAAATGCACACACAAACATTGTTTTTAATCATTATTTTTGTGTTATTGTTCAAACTGTTTCATTAAAGTTTTTAATAAATAGTAACTTTATTTCAGAGACGTTATTCCGTATTTAATTTACTATTTAAAATACATTACTACTTGGTCATTCCTGATATCTCACTGACCAATATCCACAATAATCTGTGATGTAGACCAGACGTATACAGTAGTAGGTGGGTGGTCTAAAATCTGGATGAGAAAATGCAGACATGGTTAATTATTGTGCTGACAGAGACCTCTAGTGCTGGGATGTGGATATTACACCCTCAAACTCTATTTTGTGTGCATGATTGCCTTATGTTTAGCTTCTTTGACTCAGTCTACATTGTAAAAAGCACTATAGAGATAAAGATGAACTGAATGTGGAAATTACAGCCTCAGTCTGCCGGACTCTTTATATTGTGTGCATGACTGGCAGTCTTAATGTTATTTAGTTAAAACAGTTAGTTTTAGTTCCCTATTAACATTTCAGTGGTTGCTAGGGTAGTTTAAATTGTTGCTGGGTTGTTCCTTGCTATGCAGTTTCAGAAGTAATCTCAGTGGTTGCTAGGGCATTTTAAGTTGTTCCTAGTATGTTCATCGCTATGCAGATTCAAAAGTAATGTTGGTGGTTGCTAGGGTGTTGCTCACTATAAAGTGTCAGAATAAATCTCAGTGGTTGCTAGGGTATTTTTGTTGCTAGGTTGCTCCTTGCTATGCAGTTTCAGAATATCTTGGTGGTTGCTAGGGTATTTTGTGTTGTTGCTAAGGTGTTGCTTGCTATGAAGTTTCAAAAGTAATCTCAGTGGTAGCTAGGGTATTTTAAGTTGTTGCTAGGTTGTTCCTTGTTATAAAGTTTCAGAAGTAATCTCAGTGGTTGCTAGGGTTTTAGAGTTGTTGCTAGGGTGTTGTTTGCTTTGCAGTTTCAGAATTAATCTCAGTTGTTGCTAGGGTGTTGCTTGCTATAAAGTTTCAGAAATAATCTCAGTGGTTGCTAGGGTATTTAGAGTTGTTGCTAGGGTGTTGTTTGCTTTGCATTTTCAGAATTCATCTCAGTGGTTGCTAGGGTATTTTAAGTTGTTACTAGGTTGCTCCTTGCTATGCAGTTTCAG
>CAIGQS010000233.1:32405-66644 GCA_903798195.1 Danio kyathit
AATGGACATGAAGCGACGCAACTGACGCAGGTAGGTCACGTGACCATGACAAAATGGCGGATGTAGTACGTCCGAATTCCATTCATACTTCTCACATTCATACTGTATAGAACGTACTTTTCTAACGGCCGAGTAGTACGTTTAAATTCAAATGCAGTACCTACTGAATAGTAGGCGGTTTCGGACGCAGCCCTAGTCCTTTTCCCCTGCTAAAAAATCCAGCTTAAACCAGCCTAAGCTGGTTGGCTGGTTTTAGCTGGTCAACCAGCCTGGTTTCAGAAGGGTTTTGGCCATTTCCAGCCTGGTCTTAGCTGGTCAGGCTGGGAGTTGACCAGCTAAAACCAGCTTGACCAGCCAAAACCAGCTATGTCCAGCTTAAACCAGGCTGGTCAAGCTGGTTTTAGCTGGTTTATGCTGGTCGTTTTCCAGCCTGACCAGCTAAGACCAGGCTGGAAATGGCTGGAAACCAGCCTGGAAATGGCCAAAACCCCTCTAAAACCAGGCTGGTCGACCAGCTAAATCCAGCAACCCAGCTTAGGCTGGTTTAAGCTGTATTTTCAGCAGGGTTTTTCAATTTAACAACATATAAACGGTGGACCAATTGGAGCGGTTTTGAGAGCGACCGCAACTTGACGTAGGAGTGCGGTCCCCCCGCCCACCGAATTGATTGACAGCTGCATATTAACATGTCTCCGTAGTAACGTTTATAATCCTATCAAGAAGACAGGACGTGGACAAAGCAACCAGGAATAAAAGGTCTGTTCAGTTTGCTGTGATCACAATCATCATCAAATGTGATCAAGAGTGAGTTTCACAAGTTTAAAATCTTTTAAAACAGTGCATGTGTGTAATGAATTACAGCCATTTACTTCAGCTTTACTTCATCAGCACAGCCGCGTGTCAGAACAATTATACCTGAAGATGCTTCAATCCCGGTTTGTGGACGTTAAATCAGGTTTATTTTGTACATTAACGTAACAGATATCCATACAGCAGTGGAGATTAACCTGTATCCTGTCACATTTGCGTGCAAAGACAGCGCAAAGCTAAATGCGTGCGCTGTGTGAGTGTGTGTGTCTGCGCTGTGTGCGTCTGTGTATCTGTGTGTGCGTGAACTTTGTAACGACATTGTGTGTGACTCATCCTGGAGCTCCACAACAAATGCATCAAATATTTATTGGTAAAGTTCTTACTGTAGTTTTTCCTCACAAACGTTAGGCTACATGAGATCTGCTTCTTTTATGTCTGTCAGTTGTCTGAGGCAGCCGAGGGCGGAGACTGAGGCACGCTGACAGGCACGTGGGAACGATGGGTGGGGAGGACTAGCCTTAAAGGCGCAGTACACAAAAACAGCCAAAAGCCAACGCAATCTCATGCAATTTGTAACTTTTTGATTTAGTGGCTAATTCGTATGAATTCGTACAATCTAATTCGTACAAATTCGTATGATTTGCTCATCACCCAATGATGGTAGGGGTTAGCGGTGGGGTTAGGTGCCACGCCTCCTTTTTAAAATCGTACATTTTCACACGACTGAACTCATACAAATTAGCCACTAAACTGACAAAATGTAAAATACTGAGATCAGGCTGCAAAAAGCTGTTGAGAGCTATAAAAGACAAACTAGTGAAAGCTAAAATCAATAATCTGATGGGTGTTTTGAGCTGAAACTTCTCCGGGGCCGGGTCGCGGGGGTAGCAGTTTTAGGCGAGAACCCCAGACTTCCCTCTCCCCAGACAATTCCTCCAGCTCCTCCGGGGGGATCCCGAGGCGTTCCCAGGCCAGCCGAGAGACATAGTCCCTCCAGCGTGTCCTGGGTCTTCCCCGAGGCCTCATCCCGGTGGGACATGCCTGGAACACCTCCCTAGGAAGGCGTCCAGGAGGCATCCGAAAAAGATGCCCCAGCCACCTCAACTGACTTCTCTCGATGTGGAGGAGCAGCGGCTCTACTCCGAGCTCCTCTTGAGTGACAGAGCTCCTCACCCTATCTATAAGAGTGCTCCCTGCCACCCTTCGAAGGAAACTCATTTCAGCCGCTTGTATCCGAGATCTTGTCCTTTCGGTCATGACCCAAAGCTCAAGTTGCTGAATGTTAAACAAAATGTTTCTAAAATAATGTTTATGGAACGTTCTCATAACGTTATTACTAGTTAGAAAGCATTCTCTCAGAATGTTGCAGTAATGTTATACTAACCTCCACACATGTTCTACCAACATTTAAAATGACTGGACATTTGAACGTTTGTGGAATGTTTCATTTCAAATCAACATTTATAGAACGTTGTATTTTTAGGTATCGAGGAACACCCTAGCAACAACTCAAAATACCCTAGCAACCACTGAGATAACTTCTAAAACTTCAAAGCGAGCAACAGCCTAGCAACAACTCAAAATACCCTAGCAACCAACAAGATTACTTCTGAACCACCATAGCGAGGAACACACTAGCAACAACTCAAAATACCCTAGCAACCACTGAGATTACTTCTGAAACTGCATAGCGAGGAACAACCTAGCAACAACTTAAAATACGCTAGTAACCACTGAGATTACTTTTAAAACTTCATAGCAAATAACACCTTAGCAACAACACAAAATACCTAGTAGAAACCACGGACATTACTTCTGAATCTGCATGGTGAGTAGCAACCTAGCAACCACTTAAAATACCCTAGCAACCACTGAGATTAATTCTGAAACTGCACAGTGAAGAACAACCTAGCAACCACTTAAAATACCCTAGCAACCACTGAGATTAATTCTGAAACTGCACAGTGAAGAACAACCTAGCAACAACTTAAAATATCCTAGCAACCACTGAGATTAATTCTGAAACTGCACAGTGAAGAACAACCTAGCAACAACTTAAAATACCCTAGCAACCACTGAGATTAATTCTGAAACTGCACAGTGAAGAACAACCTAGCAACAACTTAAAATACCCTAGCAACCACTGAGATTACTTCTGAAACTGCACAGTGATAAACAACCTAGCAACAACTTAAAATACCCTAGCAACCTTTGAGATTAATTCTGAAACTGCGCAGTGAAGAACAACATAGCAGCAACTTAAAATACCCTAGCAACCACTGAGATTACTTCTGAACGTCTATAGCGAGGAACACCCTCAGCAACAACTCTAAATACCCTAGCAAACAACAAGATTACTTCTGAACCACCATATCGAGGAACAAACTAGCAACAACTCAAAATACCCTAGCAACCACTGAGATTACTTCTGAAACTGCACAGTGATAAACAACCTAGCAACAACTTAAAATACCCTAGCAACCTTTGAGATTAATTCTGAAACTGCACAGTGAAGAACAACCTAGCAACAACTTAAAATACCCTAGCAACCACTGAGATTAATTCTGAAACTGCACAGTGAAGAACAACCTAGCAACAACTTAAAATACCCTAGCAACCACTGAGATTAATTCTGAAACTGCACAGTGAAGAACAACCTAGCAACAACTTAAAATACCCTAGCAACCTTTGAGATTAATTCTGAAACTGCGCAGTGAAGAACAACCTAGCAACAACTTAAAATACCCTAGCAACCTTTGAGATTAATTCTGAAACTGCGCAGTGAAGAACAACATAGCAGCAACTTAAAATACCCTAGCAACCACTGAGATTACTTCTGAACGTCTATAGCGAGGAACACCCTCAGCAACAACTCTAAATACCCTAGCAAACAACAAGATTACTTCTGAACCACCATATCGAGGAACAAACTAGCAACAACTCAAAATACCCTAGCAACCACTGAGATTACTTCTAAAACTGCATAGCAAGAAGCAACCTAGCAACAACTCAAAATACCCTAGCAACCACTGAGATAACTTCTAAAACTTCAAAGCGAGCAACAGCCTAGCAACAACTCAAAATACCCTAGCAACCAACAAGATTACTTCTGAACCACCATAGCGAGGAACACACTAGCAACAACTCAAAATACCCTAGCAACCACTGAGATTACTTCTGAAACTGCATAGCGAGGAACAACCTAGCAACAACTTAAAATACGCTAGTAACCACTGAGATTACTTTTAAAACTTCATAGCAAATAACACCTTAGCAACAACACAAAATACCCTAGAAACCACGGACATTACTTCTGAATCTGCATGGTGAGTAGCAACCTAGCAACCACTTAAAATACCCTAGCAACCACTGAGATTAATTCTGAAACTGCACAGTGAAGAACAACCTAGCAACCACTTAAAATACCCTAGCAACCACTGAGATTAATTCTGAAACTGCACAATGAAGAACAACCTAGCAACAACTTAAAATACCCTAGCAACCACTGAGATTAATTCTGAAACTGCACAGTGAAGAACAACCTAGCAACAACTTAAAATACCCTAGCAACCACTGAGATTAATTCTGAAACTGCTCAGTGATAAACAACCTAGCAACAACTTAAAATACCCTAGCAACCTTTGAGATTAATTCTGAAACTGCGCAGTAAAGAACAACATAGCAGCAACTTAAAATACCCTAGCAACCACTGAGATTACTTCTGAACGTCCATAGCGAGGAACAACCTCAGCAACAACTCTAAATACCCTAGCAACCAACAAGATTACTTCTGAACCACCATATCGAGGAACAAACTAGCAACAACTCAAAATACCCTAGCAACCACTGAGATTACTTCTGAAACTGCATAGCAAGGAGCAACCTAGCAACAACTCAAAATACCCTAGCAACCACAGAGATAACTTCTAAAACTTCAAAGCGAGCAACAGCCTAGCAACAACTCAAAATACCCTAGCAACCAACAAGATTACTTCTGAACCACCGTAGCGAGGAACACACTAGCAACAACTCAAAATACCCTAGCAACCACTAAGATTACTTCTGAAACTGCATAGCAAGGAACAACCTAGCAACAACTTAAAATACGCTAGTAACCACTGAGATTACTTTTAAAACTTCATAGCAAATAACACCTTAGCAACAACACAAAATACCCTAGAAACCACGGACATTACTTCTGAATCTGCATGGTGAGTAGCAACCTAGCAACCACTTAAAATACCCTAGCAACCACTGAGATTAATTCTGAAACTGCACAGTGAAGAACAACCTAGCAACCACTTAAAATACCCTAGATTAATTACTTAAAATACTAAATACTAATACTTAATTACTTAAGTAATTAATTAATTACTTAATTAATTAATTAATTACTTAATTAATTACTTAAAATACCACTGAGATTAATTCTGAAACTGCACAGTGAAGAACAACCTAGCAACAACTTAAAATATCCAAGCAACCACTGAGATTAATTCTGAAACTGCACAGTGAAGAACAACCTAGCAACAACTTAAAATACCCTAGCAACCACTGAGATTAATTCTGAAACTGCACAGTGAAGAACAACCTAGCAACAACTTAAAATACCCTAGCAACCACTGAGATTAATTCTGAAACTGCACAGTGATAAACAACCTAGCAACAACTTAAAATACCCTAGCAACCTTTGAGATTAATTCTGAAACTGCGCAGTGAAGAACAACATAGCAGCAACTTAAAATACCCTAGCAACCACTGAGATTACTTCTGAACGTCCATAGCGAGGAACACCCTCAGCAACAACTCTAAATACCCTAGCAACCAACAAGATTACTTCTGAACCACCATATCGAGGAACAAACTAGCAACAACTCAAAATACCCTAGCAACCACTGAGATTACTTCTGAAACTGCATAGCAAGGAGCAACCTAGCCACAACTTAAAATACCCTAGCAACCACTGAGATTACTTCTGAAACTGCATAGCAAGGAGCAACCTAGCCACAACTTAAAATACCCTAGCAACCACTGAGATTACTTCTGAAACTGCATAGCAAGGAGCAACCTAGCCACAACTTAAAATACCCTAGCAACCTTTGAGATTAATTCTGAAACTGCGCAGTGAAGAACAACATAGCAGCAACTTAAAATACCCTAGCAACCACTGAGATTACTTCTGAATGTCCATAGCGAGGAACACCCTCAGCAACAACTCTAAATACCCTAGCAACCAACAAGATTACTTCTGAACCACCATATCGAGGAACAAACTAGCAACAACTCAAAATACCCTAGCAACCACTGAGATTACTTCTGAAACTGCATAGCAAGGAGCAACCTAGCCACAACTTAAAATACCCTAGCAACCACTGAGATTAATTCTGAAACTGCAAAGCAAACAACACCCTAGCAACAACTCTAAATACCCTAGCAACCACTGAGATTACTTCTGAAACTTTATAACAAGGAACAACCTAGCAACAACTTAAAATACCCTAGCAACCACTGAGATTACTTTTGAAACTTCATAGCAAGCAACACCTTAGCAACAACACAAAATACCCTAGCGACCACCAAGATTACTTCTGAAACTGCATAGCAAGGAGCAACCTAGCAACAACTTAAAATACCCCAGCAACCACTGAGATTTATTCTGACACTTTATAGCAAGCAACACCCTAGCAACCACCAACATTACTTCTGAATCTGCATAGCGAGTAGCAACCTAGCAACCACTTAAAATATCATAGCAACCACTGAGATTAATTCTGAAACTGCGCAGTGAAGAACAACATAGTAGCAACCTAAAATACCCTAGCAACCACTGAGATTACTTCTGAATGTCCCTAGCGAGGAACATCCTTAGCAACAACTCTTAATACCTTTGCAACCAACAAGATTACTTCTGAACCACCATATCGAGGAACAAACTAGTAACAACTCAATATACCCTAGCAACCACTGAGATTACTTCTGAAACTGCATAGCAAGGAGCAACCTAGTAACAACTTAAAATACCCTAGCAACCACTGAGATGAATTCTGAAAATGCAAAGCAAACAACACCCTAGCAACAACTCTAAATACCCTAGCAACCACTGAGATTTTTTCTGAAACTTCATAGCAAGGAACACCCTAGCAACAACTGAGATTAATTCTGAAACTGCAAAGCAAACAACACCCTAGCAACAACTCTAAATACCCTAGCAACCACTGAGATTACTTCTGAAACTTTATAACAAGGAACAACCTAGCAACAACTTAAAATACCCTAGCTACCACTGAGATTACTTTTGAAACTTCATAGCAAGCAACACCTTAGCAACAACACAAAATACCCTAGCAACCACCAAGATTACTTCTGAAACTGCATAGCAAGGAGCAACCTAGCAACAACTTAAAATACCCTAGCAACCACTGAGATTTATTCTGACACTTTATAGTGAGCAACACCCTAGCAACCACCAACATTACTTTTGAATCTGCATAGCGATGAACATACTAGGAACAACTTAAAATGCCCTAGCAACCACTGAGATTACTTCTGAAACTGCATAGCAAGGAACAACCTAGCAACAATTTAAACTACCCTAGCAACCACTGAAATGTTAATAGGGAACTAAAACTAACTGTTTTAACTAAATAACATTAAGACTGCCAGTCATGCACACAATATAAAGAGTCCGGCAGACTGAGGCTGTAATTTCCACATTCAGTTCATCTTTATCTCTATAGTGCTTTTTACAATGTAGACTGAGTCAAAGAAGCTAAACATAAGGCAATCATGCACACAAAATAGAGTTTGAGGGTGTAATATCCACATCCCAGCACTAGAGGTCTCTGTCAGCACAATAATTAACCATGTCTGCATTTACTCATCCAGATTTTAGACCACCCACCTACTACTGTATACAGTCTGGTCTACATCACAGATTATTGTGGATATATTGGTCAGTGAGATATCAGGAATGACCAAGTAGTAATGTATTTTAAATAGTAAATTAAATACGGAATAACGTCTCTGAAATAAAGTTACTATTTATTAAAAACTTTAATGAAACAGTTTGAACAATAACACAAAAATAATGATTAAAAACAATGTTTGTGTGTGCATTTAGGCACATCTTGTCTTGAAAATATTCACTTAAAGACCCCCTCTTCCTCTCTGCCTCCTGAATCATACATTCAGCTTCAATTAAAACTGAAAAATTGTCTAATTTTCATCTTTTGTGTGTGTGTTTACTCAGCTAAGTTAAATAAATGTGCATGACACATCTATTTTTTGTATTATTCATCATTTCTGTATTAAGGCGACACGATGGCTCAAGGAACGTTCCATTATTCACGGGGGACCCCAGTTTTGAAAAGAAGTAATAATGTTAACCCTTAAGGGTTATAGACAGATTTTACAACATAGAAAATGTTATAAAAGAATAGAAAATGTATAATAGAGCTACAGTATATAATTAATGTAGGCATCTTGGCATTGGTCAGGGCTCCTTAATTCCCCAGGGCCCTAAGCAGCTGCTTACCTCACTTATTTGTTAAGTCCGCCCCTGCTCAGACTCCTCAGCTGGGTCAGTTGGTGTTTCTGTGTGGAGTTTCCATGTTCTCCCCATGTTGGCGTGGGTTTCCTCCGGGTGCTCCAGTTTCCCCCCACAGTCCAAACACATGTGCTATAGGGGAATTGATGAATTAAATTGGTCGTGGTGTATGAGTGTGTGTGTGTGTGTGTATGGGAGTGTACACCCATACACACTCATTCACACACACTCACACACTACGGCCAATTTAGTTAATTAATTCCCCTACAGCGCATGTGTTTGGACTGTGGGGGAAACCGGAGCACCCGGAGGAAACCCACGCCAACACGGGGAGAACATGCAAACTCCACACAGAAACGCCAACTTACCCAGCCAGGACTCAAACCAGCGACCGTTTTGCTGTGAGGCCACAGTGCTAACCACTGAGCCACCGTGCCACCCTCTCGTTTAATCTTAAAACAAAAAAATATATTATTTAAATATCAACATAGCAACTGTAGGATCAACACAAAATATCAATTGCTACAGTTGTTGTGTTACCATAGCAACAGAAGAATCACCACAACAGATGAGTTACTATAGTTGTTTTGTTACCATAGCAACAGCAGAATCATCACAACAGAAGAGTTACCATAGATCTTGCGTTACCATAACAACAGTAGAATCACAACAACAGATGAGTTACTATAGTTGTTTTGTTACCATAGCAACAGCAGAATCACCACAACAGATAAGTTACTATAGATGTTGTGTTACCATAACAACAGTAGAATCACAACAACAGATGAGTTACTATAGATGTTGTGTTACCACAGCAACAGCAGAATCACCACAACAAATGAGTTACAATAGATGTTGTGTTACCATAGCAACTGTAGAATCACAACAACAGATGAGTTACTATAGATGTTGTGTTAACATAGCAACAGTAGAATCACAACAACAGATGAGTTACTATAGATGTTGTGTTAACATAGCAACAGTAGAATCCTCACAACAGATGAGTTACTATAGAAGTTGCGTTACCATAACAACAGTAGAATCACATCAACAGATGAGTTACTATAGATGTGTTACCATAGCAACAGGAGAATCATCACAACAGATGAGTTACTATAGATGTTGCGCTACCATAACAACAGTAGAATCACAACAACAGATTAGTTACTATAGATGTGTTACCATAGCAACTGTAGAATCACAACAAAACATGAGTTACTATATATGTTGTGTTACCATAGCAACAGCAGAATCACCATAACAGATAAGTTACTATAGATGTTGCGTTACCATAGCAACAGGAGAATCATCACAACAGATGAGTTACTATAGATGTTGTGTTACCATAGCAACTGTAGAATCACAACAACAGATGAGTTACTATAGATGTTGTATTACCAAAGCAATTGTAGAATCATCACAACAGATGAGTTACTATAGATGTTGCGTTACTATAGCAACAGCAGAATCACCACAACAGATGAATTACTATAGATGCTGTGATACCATAGCAACTGTAAAATCATCAAAACAGATGAGTTACTATAGATGTTGTGATACCATAGCAATTGTAGAATCATCAAAACAGATGAGTTACTATAGATGTTGCGTTACTATAGCAACAGCAGAATCACCACAACAGATGAGTTAGTATAGATGCTGTGATACCATAGCAACTGTAGAATCACAACAACAGATGAGTTACTATAGATGTTGTGTTACCACAGCAACAGCAGAATCACCACAACAAATGAGTTACAATAGATGTTGTGTTACCATAGCAACTGTAGAATCACAACAACAGATGAGTTACTATAGATGTTGTGTTAACATAGCAACAGTAGAATCACAACAACAGATGAGTTACTATAGATGTTGTGTTAACATAGCAACAGTAGAATCCTCACAACAGATGAGTTACTATAGAAGTTGCGTTACCATAACAACAGTAGAATCACATCAACAGATGAGTTACTATAGATGTGTTACCATAGCAACAGGAGAATCATCACAACAGATGAGTTACTATAGATGTTGCGCTACCATAACAACAGTAGAATCACAACAACAGATTAGTTACTATAGATGTGTTACCATAGCAACTGTAGAATCACAACAAAACATGAGTTACTATATATGTTGTGTTACCATAGCAACAGCAGAATCACCATAACAGATAAGTTACTATAGATGTTGCGTTACCATAGCAACAGCAGAATCACCACAACAGATGAGTTACTATAGATGTTGTGTTACCATAGCAACTGTAGAATCACAACAACAGATGAGTTACTATAGATGTTGTATTACCAAAGCAATTGTAGAATCATCACAACAGATGAGTTACTATAGATGTTGCGTTACTATAGCAACAGCAGAATCACCACAACAGATGAATTACTATAGATGCTGTGATACCATAGCAACTGTAAAATCATCAAAACAGATGAGTTACTATAGATGTTGTGATACCATAGCAATTGTAGAATCATCAAAACAGATGAGTTACTATAGATGTTGCGTTACTATAGCAACAGCAGAATCACCACAACAGATGAGTTAGTATAGATGCTGTGATACCATAGCAACTGTAGAATCACCACAACAGATGAGTTACTATAGATGTTGTGATACCATAGCAACTGTAGAATCACCACAACAGATGAGTTACTATAGATTTTGTGATACCATAGCAATTGTACAATCATCACAACAGATGAGTTACTATAGATGTCACTACAGCAACTGTAGAATCACCACAACAGATGAGTTACTGTAGATGTTGTTACCATAGCAACTGTAGAATCACCACAACAGATGGGTTACTGTAGATGTTGTGTTACTATAGCAACAGCAGAATCACCACAATAGATGAGTTACTATAGATGTTGTTACCATAGCAACTGTAGAATCACCACAACAGATAAGTTACTATAGATGTTGTGTTACCATAGCAACAGTAGAATCACCACAACAGATGAGTTACTATAGATGTTGTGTTACCATAGCAGCAGCAGAATCACCACAACAAATGAGTTACTATAGATGCTGTGTTACCATAGCAACAGCAGAATCACCACAACAGATGAGTTACTATAGATGTTGTTGCCATAGCAACTGTAGAATCACGACAACAGATGAGTTACTATAGATGTTGTGTTACCATAGCAACAGCAGAATCACCACAACAGATGAGTTACTATAGATGCTGTTACCATAGCAACAGTAGAACCACCACAACAGATGAGTTACTATGGTTGTTGTGTTACCATAGTAACTGTAGAATCATCCCAACAGATTAATTATAGTATGGTTCAATAAATTTACTATGTACTACACAATTACTATGGTATTGTGGAACTTTTGCACACTCTCACTGATTTGCGTGAACAAAGAAACTTTCCAAAAGTGCAAAGGTAAACTCATGTAAAAGTGTCCTTGGTTTTAAAGCAGATGGTGACTGGTGTGTGTGTGTGTGTGTGTGTGTGTGTGTGTGTGTGTGTGTGTGTGTGTGTGTGTGTGTGTGTGTGTGTGTGTGTGTGTGTGTGTGTGTGTGTGTGTGTGTGTGTGTGTGTGTGTGTGTGTGTGTGTGTGTGTGTGTGTGTGTATAAGCTCATGTGAAAAGTGTTTCTGTATCTCTTCAGTGAACACCGTCTTTACCTGCAACTGAAATATTAATGTGTGCACTGCTGTTCTGAGAGCAGTAAAACACACAGCAACTCTCCATTAGTGTGAGTGAAGAACAACATCACAGACAAACACACCTGTGTTTCTGTACATCACCACCATATCAAAAAACACTATAGTATTTCAGATTACACTTACATTACTATAGTAAAACACTTGAATTAATCTGTTGTAGTGATTCTATAGTTGTTATGGTAACACAACAACTATAGCAATATAAACAAATGAAAATATTATATAAACAATATACTGTAATAATTTCTGTAACTATGCTCTCATAGAATCACCACAAGAGATCAACTACTATAGTTGTCGTGTTACCATAGCAACTGTAGAATCACCACAACTGATCAATTACTATAGTTGTCATGTTACCATAGAAACTGTAGAATCACCACAACAGATCAACTACTATAGTTGTCGTGTTACCATAGCAACTGTAGAATCAGTACAACTGATCAATTACTATAGTTGTTGTGTTACTATAGCAACTGTAAAATCACCACAACTGATCAATTACTATAGTTGTCATGTTACCATAGCAACTGTAGAATCACCACAACAGATCAATTACTATAGTTGTCGTGTTACCAAAGCAACTATAGAATCACCACAACTGATCAATTACTATAGTTGTCATGTTACCATAGCAACTGTAGAATCACCACAACAGATCAATTACTATAGTTGTCGTGTTACCATAGCAACTGTAGAATCACCACAACAGATCAATTACTATAGTTGTCGTGTTACCATAGCGACTGTAGAATCACCACAACAGATCAATTACTATAGTTGTCGTGTTACCATAGCAACTGTAGAATCACCACAACAGATCAATTACTATAGTTGTCGTGTTACCATAGCAACTGTAAAATCACCACAACTGGTCAATTATAGTTGTCGTGTTACTATAACAACTATAAAATTACCACAACAGATCAATTACTATAGTTGTCGTGTTACCATAGCAACTGTAAAATCACCACAACAGATCAATTATTATAGTTGTCGTGTTACCATAGCAACTGTAGAATCACCACAACAGATCAATTACTATAGTTGTTGTGTCACCATAGCAACTGTAGAATTACCACAACAGATCAATTACTATAGTTGTTGTGTCACCATAGCAACTGTAGAATCACCACAACTGATCAATTACAATAGTTGTCATGTTACCATAGCAACTGTAGAATCACCACAACAGATCAATTACTATAGTTGTCGTGTTACCATAGCACCTGTAAAATCACCACAACTGATCAATTACTATAGTTGTCATGTTACCATAGCAACTGTAGAATCACCACAACAGATCAATTACTATAGTTGTCGTGTTACCATAGCAACTGTAAAATCACCACAACAGATCAATTATTATAGTTGTTGTGTTACCATAGCAACTGTAGAATTACCACAACTGATCAATTACTATAGTTATTGTGTTACCATAGCAACTATAGAATCACCACAACAGATCAATTACTATAGTTGTCGTGTTATTATAGCAACAGTAAAATCACCACAACAGATCAATTACTATAGTTGTCGTGTTACCATAGCAACTATATAATTACCACAACAGATCAATTACTATAGTTGTTGTGTTACCATAGCAACTGTAGAATCACCACAACAGATCAATTACTATAGTTGTTGTGTTACCATAGCAACTATAGAATCACCACAACAGATCAATCACTATAGTTGTTGTGTTACCATAGCAACTGTAGAATCACCACAACAGATCAATTACTATAGTTGTCGTGTTATTATAGCAACAGTAAAATCACCACAACAGATCAATTACTATAGTTGTCGTGTTACCATAGCAACTATAGAATTACCACAACAGATCAATTACTATAGTTGTTGTGTTACCATAGCAACTGTAGAATCAACACAACAGATCAATTACTATAGTTGTCGTGTTACCATAGCAACTATAGAATCACCACAACAGATCAATTACTATAGTTGTTGTGTTACCATAGCAACTGTAGAATCACCACAACAGATCAATTACTATAGTTGTCGTGTTATTATAGCAACAGTAAAATCACCACAACAGATCAATTACTATAGTTGTCGTGTTACCATAGCAACTATAAAATTACCACAACAGATCAATTACTATAGTTGTTGTGTTACCATAGCAACTGTAGAATCAACACAACAGATCAATTACTATAGTTGTCGTGTTATTATAGCAACAGTAAAATCACCACAACAGATCAATTACTATAGTTGTCGTGTTACCATAGCAACTATAGAATTACCACAACAGATCAATTACTATAGTTGTTGTGTTACCATAGCAACTGTAGAATCAACACAACAGATCAATTACTATAGTTGTCGTGTTACCATAGCAACTATAGAATTACCACAACAGATCAATTACTATAGTTGTCGTGTTACCATAGCAACTATAGAATTACCACAACAGATCAATTACTATAGTTGTCGTGTTACCATAGCAACTATAGAATTACCACAACAGATCAATTACTATAGTTGTCGTGTTACCATAGCAACTGTAAAATCACCACAACAGATCAATTATTATAATTGTTGTTTACCATAGCAACTGTAGAATTACCACAACTAATCAATTACTATAGTTGTTGTGTCACCATAGCAACTGTAGAATCACCACAACAGATCATTTACTATAGTTGTTGTGTCACCATAGCAACTGTAGAATCACCACAACTGATCAATTACAATAGTTGTCGTGTTACCATAGCAACTGTAAAATCACCACAACTGATCAATTACTATAGTTGTCATGTTACCATAGCAACTGTAAAATCACCACAACATATCAATTACTATAGTTGTCGTGTTACCATAGCAACTGTAGAATTACCACAACAGATCAATTACTATAGTTGTTGTGTCACCATAGCGACTGAAGAATCATCACAACAGGTTAATTTCTATAGTTGTTGTGTTACCATGGCGACTGTAGAATCACCACAACAGATCAATTACTATAGTTGTCGTGTTACCATAGCAACTATAGAATTACCACAACAGATCAATTACTATAGTTGTTGTGTTACCATAGCAACTGTAGAATCAACACAACAGATCAATTACTATAGTTGTCGTGTTACCATAGCAACTATAGAATCACCACAACAGATCAATTACTATAGTTGTTGTTACCATAGCAACTGTAGAATCACCACAACAGATCAATTACTATAGTTGTCGTGTTACCATAGCAACTATAGAATCACCACAACAGATCAATTACTATAGTTGTTGTGTTACCATAGCAACTGTAGAATCACCACAACAGATCAATTACTATAGTTGTTGTGTTACCATAGCAACAGTAAAATCACCACAACAGATCAATTACTATAGTTGTCGTGTTACCATAGCAACTATAGAATTACCACAACAGATCAATTACTATAGTTGTTGTGTTACCATAGCAACTGTAGAATCAACACAACAGATCAATTACTATAGTTGTCGTGTTATTATAGCAACAGTAAAATCACCACAACAGATCAATTACTATAGTTGTCGTGTTACCATAGCAACTATAGAATTACCACAACAGATCAATTACTATAGTTGTTGTGTTACCATAGCAACTGTAGAATCAACACAACAGATCAATTACTATAGTTGTCGTGTTACCATAGCAACTATAGAATTACCACAACAGATCAATTACTATAGTTGTCGTGTTACCATAGCAACTATAGAATTACCACAACAGATCAATTACTATAGTTGTCGTGTTACCATAGCAACTATAGAATTACCACAACAGATCAATTACTATAGTTGTCGTGTTACCATAGCAACTGTAAAATCACCACAACAGATCAATTATTATAATTGTTGTTTACCATAGCAACTGTAGAATTACCACAACTAATCAATTACTATAGTTGTTGTGTCACCATAGCAACTGTAGAATCACCACAACAGATCATTTACTATAGTTGTTGTGTCACCATAGCAACTGTAGAATCACCACAACTGATCAATTACAATAGTTGTCGTGTTACCATAGCAACTGTAAAATCACCACAACTGATCAATTACTATAGTTGTCATGTTACCATAGCAACTGTAAAATCACCACAACATATCAATTACTATAGTTGTCGTGTTACCATAGCAACTGTAGAATTACCACAACAGATCAATTACTATAGTTGTTGTGTCACCATAGCGACTGAAGAATCATCACAACAGGTTAATTTCTATAGTTGTTGTGTTACCATGGCGACTGTAGAATCACCACAACAGATCAATTACTATAGTTGGTGCGTCACCATAGCAACTGTTGCAATTTACTATAGTGTGGTTCAAAATCACTATAGCTTTTACTCTAAGTTATAGTATTTTTTCATGTGGGTAATAAATGATGGCTAGGATAACACGCCTAACATCATTTATATATATATATTTATATATTGGTTGTTGTAGTAATCCAATGCTTGGTTCAAATAAGCACAAACCAAATGGTGAGTTAATTGTTTTAAATTAATTTTAAAATACACTTTTTAACCCAATAGATGGGCTTTTTCATATTTGACCCAACATTGGGTTAACACTCTCCAGCATTTTTCAAAACATAAGTTCACCACGAGTGTGTGTCTCTGATGCTGCCATGGAAACACTGTTTACAGCCTGCTGCTGTTCTAAAAATGGCTCCGCGATGAGGATCGTGTATGACCAATGCTGTATAATGAGAAACATGAACTAAAGTCATGAGCTCTTCAGAACAGCATTTAATGCATAATATAATCATTTCTCTGTATGCACATGACTTCCAATTCATTGGATACTTTAATAACTAATAACCTTTACTAGAACTTCTATTTGAAGCTGCTTTGACACAATCTACATTGTAAAAGAGTTATAGAAATAAAGATGAACTGAACTGAATAACTAAAAAAATAAATCCAAATGTGTTTATCTAACAGATAAATAAATAAACATGCTGTGCTATGCAGAATAAAAAAATAGTTAGGTACTGAGGAAATATACTATTTAAAATAAACTGAATTTAAATTAGGCGACGCGGTGGTGCAGTAGGTAATGCTGTCGCCTCACAGCAAGAAGGTCGATGGTTCGAGCCTCGGCTGGGTCAGTTGGCATTTCTGTGAGGAGTTTGCATGTTCTCCCCGTGTTCGTGTGGGTTTCCTCCGGGTGCTCCGGTTTCCCCTACAAGTCCAAAGACATGTGGTACAGGTGAATTGGGTAAGCTAAAATTGTCCATAGTGTATAAGTGTGAACGAGAGTGTATGGGTGTTTCCCAGTGATGGGTTGCAGCTGGAAGGCCATCCGCTGCGTAATTAATTGTGTGAAATCTGTCCTTAGAAGCATGTGTCACAACTAACCCTCTGTCTGTTACAGCTTGCCCCACAGGTGGGGTAAATAGTAGCATTTTAACTCCTGGTACTTTTGTCAATACCGCACAGAAACCACAGGTCCGGCAATCATACAACAAGCGCTCATTTGTAGGAGAGGCTTGTGTTTTGCTGCTAAAAAAGTATGGTTTGTCTAACCCCATTACTTTGTTCATTATTTGGCCAAAACCAAAAAGTGTTACTTTGTGCCCTGCTCTCCCATAGTCCTCATAATTTACTGGTTTCTGAGTGATCATGTGACACTAAAGACTGGAGTAATGATAATGAAAATCCAGCTTCACATCACAGATATAAATTACACACTGCAATATATTCTCATAGTGAAAAGCAATTTTAGACTACAATAATATTTACATTTTTCCTTACATTTTCAATCAATTAAATGCAGCTGTGGCGAGCAGAATAAGAGACGTCTTTAAGGAGCATCTCTTTCTGGGACGCTCCTCATAATCCCTGGTTCTTGTCTAATTTCCTCTCTCGCCGGTTGCCGTGGTAACAGGTGGAGTTGTGAAAGCTCGCAGTGTTGAAGATGACATTAAACAAGCGGCTCGCATTGAGCATCAGCAAACCGTATCTGTTTCAGCACCACTGCAGACTGTCTGTCATTCACACACACACACACTGATCGCTGTAGATATTGAACATTCACAGCACTTCTGCAGTTACAAAAACACAGGCTGATCTTCAAGAGCTTACAGTAAAATACAAATACTAAGTGATTGGAGGTCTTTTCGAGTTCTTGACTTTACTAAAACAGTGCTTTAAAGGGGGCCTATTATGCAAAACTCACTTTTATAAGGGTTTTAAACCCAGTTGTGTGTCAGCAGTGTGTGAATATCTCCAGCCTCTAATGGTGAACATGAATTAATTGCATTAGTTATAATCAGACTTGATCAAATCAGTCTGCAGAAACACTTTGATTGACATTCTCCCTTTGTATGATGTCATCAGAGGGGGAAAGCCCCGCCCACTAGTGACCTTCTCTCCCTCATTAGCATAAACAGCAGCCCTGAGTGAGAAGCAGCCTGTTTTGAATTTGTCGCTATGATGATGCATTTGTAGCTCCGCCCTCATTTAAAAAGAGCTATCTCATTTGAATTTAAAGCGACAGTCACCAAAACGCCACAATTAGGATCAAAGCCTGAAACCAGTGCTTAATTTGAGCCGGAAAATATTATTCGTGTTTTGCATTCCGGCAGGGGCGGATCTAGGGGTGGGGCCACAGGGGCACCGGCCCCCGTTTAAATGGGTTTGGCCCCTGTTGTGCCCCTCTCCTCTAAGTCATTGCTGATTAATTTCACAGCTTGGACACAAAGATGGACTTCAACTCATGTCAAACGCCGGTGATACCTGTTACTTCAGCTATTTTTCTTGTATGACGAGTGCTTTCATCCCCCGACTGGCTTGTTCTGAAACAGGGATTAAAATAGTTACAATGTTGCTTGTACGGCTGGCTTTTAAAACGGGCCAAAACTGATGGTCATATGCGACTAAACATGTAATTCTTTGATCAGAGTTACAAGGTTTATTTTCCATGATTCCGCTCACAGCTGTCATATATGCGTTATTTTAAAATACCATTTTGAGACGCTATGCCAATGGTAAAGGTGCGCTTCATGGCGAAATTGATAGTGAAAGTAAAGACAGCTTCTGTGCAGTCATTTACTGTGCAACACGGACACTTTCTGTTTAAAAGTACTGTGCTTTTTATCACTATAAGAAGGTTACAGAACAATTGTGAGGGCAAATCTGTCAAAATGACGGACATCATTTGCCGAACGTGACTTGATATCTGATATCTATGACAAACAGTGGCGGCTGGTCAATAGAGGGCGCTGGGGCGCCGCCCCCGTCAAGTTAGACTCCTTTAATACGTCAATATTTATTATCACAAATATTAACAAAATAAACTGATTTAATTATAACATTCTAACATTTATTGTAGTCATACTAACATTTATTAAAAAAAAATATGCATGAACAATATGTTTTCATATGTGTGCGGGGCGCCGGACTAATGGGTGTCTATGTGGGTACACAAACTTTTGCAAAGCATGTGATACGACGATAAGCTCTAATTGGCCGGTTTTAAATTGTCTTTGGGGCGCAGCGCTCTGCGTCCCGAACCCTCCCATTTTTGTTGTTAGAACGAATCATATTTGTTTATTTATGATTGGCCTTATGTGATTGGACCATTCTCACTTACACCGTTCACTCAGCAGCAGCTCGTCAGTTAGCTGTGCTGACCTTTATTCATAAAGTGAAAGCAAGTGCAAGATGAAGGAAAATTCTGTTGTATCTTTGCAAAGATATCCGTTTGGATGAAGAAAAAAATAATAATAATCAAGGATCTTGGACCAGATCGACCTTCCTTGCAAAACTAATGAAAACAAATTCACCAGTAGTCAAGTGATGGCGAGCGCGCGTATATTCGGGGCTTTTCCAGCACTTGTCATGACAAACGGAGTTGGCTGGCAAGTTGATATGTAAGTCATGCTTTTTACTGTTTTCCGTGTTTGCTGTTTTAAACAGCATGACGCAAGAGAGGCTGAATGCATTGGCCATGCTGTCAATAGAGAAGAGACTGGTGACTGAGATGACTGACTTTAACCAAAAGCTCATTGAGAAATTTGCAAGCCAGAAAGAAAGGAGAGCTAAATTAGTTTTTAAGTAGTGCTACTGGCCAGTGATTAGGCAACATTTATGTGTGTGTGTGTGTGTGTGTGTGTGTGTGTGTGCGTGTTTACTGATTATCTTGATTACTTCATTACTGATAAACCCAAATTGAACTGATTTGTGCTGCATTTATTGTATGCTTTAGTCAATTTTGTTTTTTGGTACATCACCTGAAAAATGGCTTTTAATGGCTTTTAAAATGCGCCCCCCTCACATTTTTTAACACCAGCCGCCACTGATGACAAACATCCCGTCTAAAAAATCCGCCGTTTTTAAATAGCTGCGTCATGCATGACATTTACCACATGATAGCTGTGCATCAGGTTAAGACTGAACACACTTGAACATGTTCTTCAGTCAAAGATCAAGCCAGAATACAGAGTTAAAGTTATTTCAGTTTGGTGAACTAATATCAACACTGTCCAGTTTTTGCAAAAACTTTATTAAAGGTGCAGTATGTAAGTTTGACACCCAGTGGTTGAACTAGGTATTGCACTCCTAGATCAAAATAAATGCACGCGTGGGATGCCAGATTGAGTACAGGAGCGAGTGATTTAGGACCTGTGTTCTAAATAAAATCAACGACACGCGATAGAGGGAATATTTTCCATATTAAAGGAGTTTTAGTTCTAACCAACACCTCGAATTGAGATATTAGAAACGGTTTCATTTTCTCACAGCTCAACATGTGAAACCTATGACCGTGCACCTCAGGTAAGCCTCGTGTGTTTTATTCAGTGCTAAATTCTAACAATGTGAGTTTGAATGGATTCTAAACCTTACCGTTTCGTGAGTGAGTGCATATTCTGTGCTTCTGAATGGCTGTATTTACATTTCTGTCATGTTTCGTCTGGTGCAAACAGCTAAACTGCTGTTTGCGTGTTGTTACCCACATAGCAAATGTTTTCTGGCCCAGCTCCGGGCCACACAATAACTTTTCCCACGGCCCAAGTACCGCAAAGAATGACGGTCCTGAAGTGGCCCATAGCTGAATTAAAGACAAGGGCCACACATGGGCCATAACCGGCCCGAATCTCAGCCAATTTATTACCCTCAACTGGCCCTGAACTGGGCCAAAACAGGTTTATTACTGGTACCGATTCTCAGCTGTAAGTTAAAAATATCAACACTACCTATTGACCAAAAACCCCAAAAACTGAGCCTTAATCCAGCCTAATGTTACCTAAACAATATAAATAATCGCTACATTGATCTGGGCCACACACCTCCCATCCACAACTGGCCCAAATGTAGCTTGCCGTCATGCATGCAGTGCCCTTATAGCCATGCATGGCCCACATTTGGCTGACATTATGCATGCCAGTGCCGGCAACACGCCAGTAGTGCCATAATGAGGCCACATTTGGGCCAAGTCCGTTTGCTATGTGGGTAGGACACGAGATTACAATGTAACCTGCTCAACTAATGTTTACGTTCGTAATATTTATATCATTTGCTAATTAATAACCTCATGTGGAACTGAATCTGTCTCATTTCGACGTCTGATACTGTCCATTTCGGTCACGGGCGCATGCTTTCAGAGCCTTTCTGAATAAATGAATGAAATACGCTGTTTTCCAACAAGGCAACCCGGAGTGCTGAATTATAATTGGCTAAACTGGCATTGTGCAGGCTAAACAAAGACAGCGTTCCGGCACGGAAAAACCATTTTCAAAGCAGAATATCTGACTTCAGCATTGTTTTTCAGTTAAACAAGAATTTTCACTTGGGATGTTTCTTAAATATCTGCAAACATATTATGGTATTTTTATGCTTTAGAAGAGTCAAAAACTTACATACAGCACCTTTAAAGAACAAAGTGGACTGATGATTTTTTTAAAGGGCTAGTTCACCCAAAATACTCGTTCCTATCTTCTGCCTATAGGCACACTACAAAAAAAGAGAAATGTACCAAAATGCACCAGCTATAACAGTATAAAACTAAACTAATGAAACAGCTTCTTTAGATTTTGCAAGTATTTTTATCTAATGAATGATAGGGGGAAATATTTGTTTGTCGTGAGAATCAGCTTCTTAAAAAATAAACCAAAAATAATGACAAAACCTACAATCTTGCTCAAAGACACATGCAGCTTCTCCCTGTAAGACTGATGGGATCTTGGAGAGTATGATAGATGAATATGTTGTTTCTGACTGCTAAAATTGTCAGTGTAACTAACCCCATGTTACAACACTCCCTGGTCATCCATATTTGTTAACAGGGACGTGCAGAGACCTTTTAAGGGGCAGGGGCTCAACTGGAAAAAAGGCACTTTTTATTAAATAATAATAATAATTGTACTTTAATAAATAAAATATATCATAATGAGATTATTAAGGAGATTTCACCCTAAATTCACCATATACTCACCCTTAAAAGGAATGTTAATTCAAAACTGAAAATTCTGTCACCATTTACTCACCTTTCACTTGCTCCAAACCCATTTGACTTTTTATTTTCTTCTGTTGAACACACAAAGCAATATTTTGAAGAAAGCGGGAAACCTGTAACCATTGACTTTCATGGTATTTGTTTTTCCTAGTCTGGAAGTCGATGATTTCAAGTTTATAGCTTTCTTTAAAATATCTTTTTTTAATCTTTTATTCATTAGTGTTCAACAAAATAAAGAAACAAAGAAATGGAACCACTTGAGGGTGAGTAAATTTAAATGTTTGGGTGAACTATCCCTTTTCAATCTATTATATTTGTTTGATTTTTTTTTTTTTCTGTTGAACAAAATAAAATATTTTGAAGAATGTAGGCCACTGACTTCCATAGCTAGCCCATATGTACTTGTTTTATAGCTTCAATTGACATTATATATTCTGTGTGACTGCAAAAACAAGAGGACAATATTTTCACTATCCAGCTGTCGTTTCTCCATTACATTAGCCAGATGCAGTCCGCTGTAAGATGGCTAAACCTCTCCAGTATGTCAGATCCTGAGAGCTGATATGGAATTTCATGAGATGCAATAAAACAACAAACTTTCGTGTCTAAGAAGATAAGGATTCCAGCTGTTCAATTGTTCTATTTTAATCACTATTGACCATCCAAAAGTAGGTGTGGATTGTCAACAAACACAGAGCTTACCAGGGAGGGAATGCAGGAATGCACCCTTCCCCTTTCACCCTAAAGCCCCCCTTCTTGACCTTTAAGCTACCTTTCTCCATAATTCACAGTCCACATAAAATGCTCAAGGTTTTAATATGATGTATGTTATAGCACTGTATTCATGTTTGGTATCATTTTAAATGTCTCTGTGTGATTGGTAAAGTGGTCTTAATTTCACTATGATATTTCATTTATATATGTTGATTTGGTTTTTGACTTTGATAAAACCTCTGCCAGATGCTGCCCCCTCTAGAGATGATTAACATCTCAAATTAACCAGGCAAGAGTCTCTGTGACGTTTCTATTGTCTTGAATTTATGACTGTTTGTTCTGAGTTGACTATATAAGGGAGAGGTGTGATACTGCTCGGGGGAAATCTTGTAGCCAAGACCCCCATTGCAGTAACTCGTTATGCTGCAATGTATTTCTCTGTTCAGGTATGCATTCTTTAATTCTGTAATCTATATTTGAGTTAATGGATGTTATATTGTTACTGATATCATCTCTGAATTGGCTTGATGATTGTTTTATTATATAATTGGCATTATACAATTTTACCTGACGAATAAAATGTTAAGTTTTGACTCATTCTGAATTCTCCTGAAATCTTTTATATCCAGTAGATTACGTGAAGCCATTTTCGCTACCTTTATGATCGGCATAATTTTGGAATTCTTAGACATATAGATTACACGTAGTATGGCACACGGTATCATAGAGATCTTTTAATTCCTTAACCACTGGAACTAGCAAGTACGGATCTTGATTAAGTGAGAGGTTTTTTTTGGCATGAGTAAGCATAGTGCAACCAGCCTAATTAAATATTAATTCATCCCGTATCCTCTGACTAATTTCAGAGTGTCGGCATACTGATCGTGAGCGCTGACGCATCCCGGGGCGTGAAACTCTATGCGGCGTATGGCCACTAATGAACGTATAAATTGAAGAGTATGGGAACAGATAGATCAAAACTCTAAATTAAGTCATAAATGATTATTGTGATCCGTTCCTATAATTAGAAATACAGTCTAAATATTACGATCACTTAAAAATGGAGTCAGATAAAATTCGGAGCTAGAAAATGAGTATAAATAAACTCTAATAAATAACAGAATTCTTTTCAGAAGCACTGGAAAAGGCTTACATGCATTTAACCTTCGACCATGCTGTTAGTTTCGTCATTGGGCTAATAGATGGACTTTTACACCGCGTGCAATGCGGATGCAGGAGTTGGCATAGGCGCTGATAGACGTTACTCCACTGTTGACACCTTACTTTTGAGGCGAGAGTAATAATGTAAATAGAGTCTTCGTTAGAGCATTCGCCTCGCATGTGGCTTTTCTTTCCAAATCGTCGGTTCGAGGCTCGCTTGGAGCGATAGACTAAAACCAAGATACTTTAAAGTTTCGTTTTTTTTTTTTATTTTTTGACAGGGAAAGCGGCCCTTAAATAGAACATGCATTAACATATATTATATTATTAGTAGTATTAAAAAATAATTATTATCCCCAGGAATAAAGGGCACTTTCTCTCCAGGAGAAAAAAAGGGCAGGGGCTCAAGCACCCAAAGCCCCCACCTCTGCACGTGCCTGTTTGTTAACGCAACTATTTTTTTTCTCACAGAAATGCTGCAGGTAAAATTACGATTTTCTGCTATTTCTGCTATTTGCAGATGTAAGATTAACCCCTGAAAAGATATAATAGGCCTATATACAGTATAGTAATATATACTGTATTTTAATAGAACAAAAAGAGTTATATGTTCCAGACATATAGTGCACCAGTTGAATAACTCTCTGTAAACTGTGGCCCCACCTTGGCCCCTGCCTTTAAAAATTCCTAGATCCGCCACTGTTCCGGTATTTATTTTAATGAATCCAGCATTAACTTGTGTGTGGTGAATACTTACGTGTGTGTGTTAGAGAGAGAGAGAGAGAGAGAGAGAGAGAGAGAGAGAGAGAGAGAGAGAGAGAGAGAGAGAGGGAGAGGGAGAGGAAGAGAGAGAGAATGTGAAGCCAGTGCAAGGGATACACACACACACACACACACACACACACACACACATGACGGTAGTCACCATGACAAGTCCAGCCTGATCTCACGAGGAAACGTAAGTATTTTACGTTTTGTCAGTTTAGTGGCTAATTCGGCGAGTTCAGTCGTATGAAAATGTACGATTTTAAAAAGGAGGCGTGGCACCTAACCCCACCCCTAACCCCAACCGTCATTGGGTGATGGGCAAATCGTACTAATTTGTACGAATTAGATCGTACGAATTCATACGAATTAGCCACTAATGAAAAAGTTACGAATTGCCGTGAGATAGCGTTGGACAAGTCACGTTTAACTATTAGCCCTCAACAATATTTTCGGCTTTCTTATGCTTTCAATCACTCTCATTGGTTGGTGGTTATTGTTTCGCACGCAGTGAGCCGCGGAAATTAATGATGGCATAGTGGCCTGTCTAAATAATATTTGTATTTTCAAAATGGCAAAGAGACAGTCAAACATATTTTCACTTTTTAAAACCACACGTAAATCTGATAATGAGTCTGATCAAGAGATCTCCAGAAGATGGAACTGGACAAATGGATCAGGACAGCAGGAGACAGAAGCAAAGCCAGAAAACATGACAGAAGAGGTGACTGTGGGCTCTTCTTGAAGATTAGACTGAGCGAGTGTTTTCATTATTATTTTTTCACTTGGCACATAATAGTGAACTGAACTGAATAGTGATTGTTCATACGCTTTATGTTTGTAGCTACATGTTTTTATTATCAATGAGTGACCTACTGTCTAACGTTATGCGGCACAAAAGACCGTTCAGAAATGTGATGCTCTTTTTTGCGCTATCACCGTTTAATGATGCCATGTTCTGGGAAAACTGAAATTGTGTGGTGGACGTCGGTCATGGTAACTTTTATTTGCTGGTTTTGTCCTGGAAATTATTCATTTACAAGTTAAGCACTGCCTAAAAGGGTCAGTTTCAGAGAGTTAGAAAACATTATTTGTGTGCTATTTTCAGCTGAGACTTCACTACATGAAGTTTATTTATGAACTAATTTCGAGAGGATCACGTGATTATGATTGAACACGGCTGGTTACGCATTAACTAATGTATGATTCACCAATCAGACGATCCCTAACCCACTATAAAGAGCCAGGGTTTCTCACTACAGTCATCTTCGACTTGAAGAATCCCCCCTTCCACCCCTACTCCTCCACCTTTCCCTTCATAGGGCGGCACGGTGGCCCAGTGATTAGCGCTGTTGCCTCACAGCAAGAACGTCATCGGTTCTAGTCCTTTAACAGGGGTGCGTTTCCCAAACAACGACGTAACTCGCGGCTGAACTATCATAGTACGATGCATCGTTTGGCAAAAGAACGATGTAGTGACGAGTGTTTCCCAAAACCCATAGTTTCTCTGTCGCAGATCCATCGCTTGACCCACGTTAGTTATGACGCAAAACGCCCATAATGATGCTCTAAACGGGGTGGAGGAACTTCTTCAGAGAACAACCCCATCATTTCTTTGTGCAAATTATATTGTTTTATACAAACACACATTTAAAATAAAATCCAATATTAGTTTTGGTAAAAACATCCTCTCGCTTTCCATATTAATTAAAATATATGTAAATGGCACATATAGGGCCAATGTTTGCTTTAGTAATATTAATGAGAAGTTGAACATTACATATTCTATTCTAAAACATAAAATCACTTACAAAAGCGAACACTATTCTAATATCATATATAAATCATATAAATAAATAAATAAATAATGAGGCGATTTATTATAAATATATTTACTTTAATAATAATATTAATAATATTAATGATGATGATGATGATTATTATCATTATTATTATTTAGGATATTGTTTATTATTAAAAAATACAATACAATTTCACATGCAAACCACAGCAGAAAGTTCTAACCAACAGACCATGTCATATACAGCAGAGGAAACTTAATAAATAACCCACTATAAAATAAAAGCATTAACGTATGCTATGTTTTTTTTTTATTTTCACAAGCTTTGGAGACGTAATGTAACATAAATTCGCTTTTAAATATACCTATAGCTTTCGCCATGAGGCTGTGTTCAAATGATATCAATGTTTTCAAAGTGCACTGCGAAGGGAGCGCAATTCTAAACATAAAGATCGCTAAAACTGAACTGTAAAAATACTTTGAAAGCAAATTACACCTAAGAGAGATGACCTTAATGCTTTTTTATTATTAATAATTCCAGCTTTAAATGTTAGAATGTTCTAAATGAATAGTGCATAGGGGGGATAAGTGGAATAGAACACAGCCAGGAACTATTCTTCTAACTACAGCTCCAGAGGTGTCGTTTCAAGTGCTCAAGTTTGCGACGCAGTTTGCGAATGTTTCGTTGGAGCGATGGATTTGGGAAACAGCAAATCAAAGAACTATGTTTGTAACGACGGAACTTGCGACCTTAGTTGGCTAACGATGGTTTTGGGAAACGCACCCCAGGCCGGCTGTCGTTTCTGTGTGAAGTTAGCATGTTCTTCCCATGGGTTTCCCCCGGGTTCTCCGGTTTCCGCCCACATTCCAAAAAACATGCGCCATAAGTGAATTGATCAATTAAAATTTAGCACTAGTCAAACTCTCATCCAGCAGCATATCTCTTTATAGCAATCATTTTCTGTGATCAGCTCTTATCAAAAAAAGGGGGAGTTCTCGAGATCTACCTGAGCTCAGAGCTCCCCTCTCGCCCTGCAAACAGGAGGGAGACCAGGGCTCAAGGATTTTTGAGCTCAGGGCTCTCTCCTGGGACAGCATGCCAAACTTGCTTATAATCAATCATCAGTGTGAACTCTTGAAACACTTTAGAGACATCAGAGCATGCCTGTCAATATTGGGATGTGAAAATAAGGGATATGCCCACCATAATAAGGGATATCTTTTATATATAAACCCCCCCCCCCCCCCCCCTCCACCTAAATAAATCCCCAAATTACTTAATATGTTCATCTGGAGCTGTTCAGTTGTAAATAAGTAAATAAACAGTTAAATGGTCAGTAATATGTTTAATTATTATTATATACAAAAGAAAAAATAAATAGTATGCATTAGCAGCAAATAAATGAGCAAACGGTTCAGCTTATTAAAAATAATAACTATTATAATGAAATAAAATCAAGCTATCAAATCTCATTAATCTTTTCTTCACTGTATAACTCACACATTTCTGATTAAAGAGATTACATAACAGGTGTCACTTTAAAAATGCACACAGCTAACGTCATAATGAAAGCATTCGACTGCTTTCCTAACTGTTTATGCTCATTTAGGACAAAATTAGTTGTGTTTGAAAGAAACCCCACCAAGATCGACATCTTTAGATATTATTATTATTAATTATGCGTATATGTCTGTTTAAACATGCACCCAAAACCCAGACTTTCACTCCGCTTCAAATCGCGTGTACAGAATCTGTTTGGGAAACAGCCTCTATTTATCACTATGGAGCGCGTCAGCTGACAGTCACGCACCGCTATATGACTGTTTTAAGGATAGTATAGGAGGGGCGACCTGTAATGAAAAGGAAAGGGAATCCCGCCGATTTATATTTATTTCAAAGCGTTTTCATGGTTAAATAAAATGAAAGCACAGAACAGACTCACATTTAAGAGCAAGGGGTGGTTTGGCGGTATGGGTTGCATATAGGGAGGCTTTGCTCTTTAATGTTTATTGCCACTCTTCAGAGAAAGACTGAAAATGCGGGAGAATTATGGGAAAATACCTTTACAGGATGATAGCGGGATAGAACTGTAAAATACGGGAGAATCCTGGGAAAAACGGGAGGGTTGACAGGTATGCATCAGAGATGTATTTTTCATATTTGGCCCTTTAAAGTCTGGATTATTTTGCTGTTGTTAATTTTAAATTATGTGCAAATTAATCCACTGAATATAACAACAATGTTAGTTTTGTTAATGTTTAATCTACTTCTACTCTGGAACAGCAGTCCTGATTGCCTGAAATATGCTTAGCCATGCACCTCCAACCATTAGTTTGCTGTGATTGAAAGATAAAAGGCGGAGCTGAAAGATAAAACCTCCTACTCAATATTCGGAACATTTTACTTTAGCTAAAATCTGCAAAAAAATGACAAAATCTGAAAGAGGGTTTATTTTTTGTTGAAACTTTATTTATTTTCCTTCGGCTTGGTCCCTTTATTCATGAGAGGTCGCCACAGCGGAATGAACTACCAACTATTCCAGCATAAGTTTTACACAGAGGATGCCCTTCTAGCCACAACCCAGTACTGGGAAACACCCACACACACTCATTCACACACACACTAATGCACTACGGCCAATTTAGTTCATCAGTTCCCCTATGGCAGGGTTGCTCAAACTTTTCAGCCCGCGACCCCCAAAATAACAATGCCAGTCACTCGCGACCCCCAATATCCTCTGAGGTTGTTATAAATACAGAAACCTTGCATGCAATGGCGCACACACACTAATAGACCCAAGTCTATTCTTCATTTAAAAATTTTTTTTGGATGTCAGTGCTGTAAATGTGCCAGAAAGTTTAACCTGGAGTTATTAAATCAATCTGCTGCATCTGACGCTATTGCTGTGTCTTTAATATAATGTAATCACCCCAGGCGTCGCAATCCAATTGAACTAGTAACTATAAGCTACTATAGTAACTATATAGTATATAGTAACTACGACTATTGTTTCTCTTCAATAGGTTACGGACAAAAATATGATAATTCTTATGGTTTAACAAAATAAATTGATTTTTGCAAATCACCAGGCTTCATTGTCCCGCAACCCCTCAGGGGGTCCCGACCCCCACTTTGAGAACCACTGCCTTATAGCACATGTGTTTGGACTGTGGGGGAAACCGGAGCACCAGGAGGAAACCCACGCCAACATGAGGAGAAAATTGCAAACTCCACACAGAAAACGCCAACTGACCCAGCCGGGACTCGAACCAGCGACCTTCTTGCTGTGAGGCCACAGTGCTAACCACTGAGCCACCGTGCCGTCTTAAAACTTCATTTTGGCTACAAACACTAAGCGTTATTAGTCTGATGCACCTGATAACGTGTCAGCAAATGTAAAGCCATTATTGGTTCCTGGTTTTAGTTTCATCTATTGTGTGATTTTTCTCATTATATTCACAGCAGGACATCTTCAAGTCATTACTGAGAATCTCTCTGTACAATGTGGAGTGATGAAGATAATAGATCATTTATCCCCAGCGAGCAAAATACAGCACATTGCTCCATCATGCTCATAATTACAGGCTTCAAGCGCTTAATTGTGATATTACAGTTTTTCTCCATTGGTTTGGCTCATTTCTTGAAACAGAAATTACATTCTCAAAACAACATGGACAAACCTCCAAACCACTTGGCAATTGTTCACAACAGAATTGAATTTCTCATTCATTTCATCAAATTGCAAGTGTCTTAGTACATCTTTGCGAATGATTTAGTACAGGTAGCCTACATTTAGCACAATTTCCAAAGTGAATCGATCTCGTTGATCTAAACTGATTGTTGATTCTCAGTCTAATGGTTGTTCTCTCCAAAATGTGTCAGCGTCATTACATTGTATAAGTCATCATATGCACAATAGTCTGTTCAATTGTCAAAATTAGTCAAGACCATAATACCATGAATACCATACAGTAGGTGAATCCTTGGAACATTTGATTACAATTTATTACAGCAATTGACAGTCAGGTGAAACTAGAACTTGACTAATGAAGAAGGAGTTTCACACATCTCAGATGACCAATCAAACAGTATGTTTAGTTACAGTAATGTACCTGACAGGTGCTGCCCATGACTGTGAATGCTGCCTAACATGTATGTAAAGAGCTTGACCATGCAGGACCACCAGCACTATTTCTGAACATGGAGGCACCTGGCCAAGTAAATGAACAAGGGCAGCTGCCTGCTCGAGGAAGAGGAGGGTGCGTGGTGGTGGAATAGGTGGAAGAGGCCGTGGTGCATGAAGACACTGTGCTGTCCCGGAAGAAATTCAGGCCACAGTTATAGACCATGTCATAAACCATGGCCTCACAATGGCGGAGGCAGGTCGCCGAGCGCAGCCTAAATGTGCCTCGCTCTACAGTCTCCTCCATCATCCAAAACTTTCACAGGGAAAGTTATAGCACTCTAGTTTTTTTGTTTGTGTGTTTATATTACAGTTTATTATGCGGTATACAGTTTCTTTTTGCTCTGATATATGGAAATTACATTGTGTGTGGTTGATCATTACAATAAAAAAAGGAGTTACCATTTTCTTTGGCAGTATGAGTGCAATGTGTGATGTCAAACCTTGGAGGCTACTCTTACACTAAAATCCTATTTCTTTTTTTTAGTTTTATACACAATTGTATTCTGTTAGCTAGACAAAAACAGTACAGTAACCATTGTCAATGAAGGACTGGGCTAAGACTGTAAGGTGGACATGAGTGATATTTTAGTGGTCCTTTGCCATAGTGACAAAACATCTAAACATTTTGACTTGCAGTGCTTACACAATGGCAAAGGATGAAGCATTTTGGGGGCACAGACTGTTTAAATGAGAAGGAAATTTAGTTTTGACACATGAGTGAACTGTTTTGGGAAAGGTATGAGCTGTTGCAGGTGAACCATGGTGTTGTGCCGAACCATCCACATTATTTTGGCAAAAACACCAAGAGTGTTGAGAATGTCCGGTCTGTTTCAAGAAATGAGCCAAAGCAATTGAGAAGGATATTTGCCATTGTTGTGGCACTGACTTTTTATATGGGAAAGGAATTTAGTTTTGATGCATGAGTGAACTGTTTTTGGAGCGATATGAGCTTTTGCAAGTGAACTATAGTGTTGTGCTAAACTGTAACACTGTTTTGCCAAATGATCTTAGATTTTTGAGAATGTAATTTCTGTTTCAAGAAATGAGCCAAACCAATAGAGAAAAACTGTAATTTCTGTATGTAATATTAGGACTCGCCGCTGCTGTTCCGTTAGCAGAAAATTAAGCAAATGGAAATATGAGAATGTGACAGAAATATTGTACTTGATTTATGACAAAAACAACAGATTACACAGCAATATACACTCACCGGCCACTTTATTAGGTACACCTGTCCAACTGCTTGTTAACGCAAATTTCTAATCAGCCAATCACATGTCAGCAACTCAATGCATTTAGGCATGTAGACATGGTCAAGACGATCTGCTGCAGTTCAAACTGAGCATCAGAATGGGGAAGAAAGGGGATTTAAGTGACTTTGAACGTGGCATGGTTGTTGGCGCCAGACGGACTGCTCTGAGTATTTCAGAAACTGCTGATCTACTAGGATTTTCACACACAACCATCTCTAGGGTTTACACAGAATGGTCCGTCAAAGAGGAAATATCCAGTGAGCGGCAGTTCTGTGGGCGCAAATGCCTTGTTGATGCCAGAGGTCAGAGGAGAATGGCCAGACTGGTTCCAGCTGATAGAAAGGCAACAGTAACTCAAATAAGCACTTGTTACAACCGAGGTCTGCAGAAGAGCATCTCTGAACACACAACACGTCCAACCTTGAGGCGGATGGGCTACAGCAGCAGAAGACCACACCGGGGTGCCACTCCTGTCCGCTAAGAACAGGAAACTGAGGCTACAATTCACACAGGCTCACCAAAACTGGACAATAGAAGATTGGAGAAACGTTGCCTGGTCTGATGAGTCTCCATTTCTGCTGCCACATTCGGATGGTCGGCTCAGAATTGGTGGTGTAATGGTGGGGGGAATATTTTCTTGGCAAACTTTGGGCTCATTAGTACCAATTGAGCATCGTGTCAACGCCACAGCCTACCTGAGTATTGTTGCTGACCATGTCCATCCCTTTATGACCACAGTGTCTCCATCTTCTGATGGCTACTTCCAGCAGGATAACACATGTCATAAAGTGTGAATCATCTCAGACTGGTTTCTTGAACATGACAATGAGTTCACTGTACTCAAATGGCCTCCACAGTCCCCAGAGCTCAATCCAATAGAGCAACTTTGGGATGTGGTGGAACGGGAGATTGGCATCATGGATGTGCAGCCGACAAATCTGCAGCAACTGTGTGATGCTATCATGTCAATATGAGGAATATTTCCAGTAGCTTGTTGAATCTCTGCCATGAAGGATTAAGGCAGTTCTGAAGGCAAAAGGGGTCCAACCCGGTACTAGTAAGGTGTACCTAATAAAATGGCCGGTTCAAGTCAGAATTATTCGTCCTCCTGTATATTTTTCTCCCAATTTCTGTTTAACAGAGAGCAGATTTCTTCAACACATTTCTAATCATAATAGCTTTAATAACTCATCTCTAATAACTGATTTCTTTTCTCTTTGCCATGAAGACAGTAAATATTATTGGGCTTCACTAGGGTAATTAGGGTAAAGTTAGGGTAATTAGGCAAGTTATTGTATAACAGTGGTTTGTTCTGGAGACAATCCAAAACTAATATTGCTTAAGGGGCTAATAATATTGACCTTAAAATGGGTTTAAAACAATTAAAAACTGCTTTTATTCTAGCCGAAATAAAACAAATAAGACTTTCTCCAGAAGAAAAAATATTAAAGCAAATACTGTGAAAAATTCCTGAATCTGTTAAACATCATTTGGGAAATATTTGAAAAAGAAAAACAAATTCATAGGAGGGTGAATATATATAAAGATAATTTAGCTAGTCTCTGAAATGTCATTCTTCATGATATAAAGGGCGAACCCTCCTTTCAGAGATTCAGCGGACACGTGTATATGTGTGTGTGTGTGTTATTGAAAGTTTACAGTGATGTGCTTCGATCAATAATTGAACACAGTTTCAGTCCGAACGGTTGCACGTTCAAAAATATATGCATCTTGAAGCCTGAGCTGCTGCAGAAGCACTATAAGTGAAGCGGCATGCTTTATTCATCCAGAGATAAAACAGCACTCAGAACTGCAGCATTTCAGCTCCTCCACGGG